>SZWC01007248.1:81050-99705 GCA_023375785.1 Penium margaritaceum | reverse complement strand
CCCCTTCCCCCCCCCCCCTCTCCCGACCACCACCATAGGCATAAAAACATTACTCAACATACACAAGTAAAAATTTCTGTTCACAACCCATACACCCAATCATACACCTCCACTTACAATCCCCCCGTACAGTTTCTACCCCACAATCCCCTCACCCAAAGACCACTAGCCAACCTGAAACAAGTGAAGATTTCTACACACAACCTCACACCAAGCCATACACCTCCACTCATAATCCCAACATAAACTATCCACCCATCCCCCCTCCATCCAACAACCACTAACCGCATCACTTAAAACAATGCACACAAGTGTACATCTCTACACACAACCCACACATAATTGGCCATACACTTCCAGTTACACTCCCCTCATACAATTTCCATCCCCAACCCCCCAACCCCTCTCTCGCCTTTCCTCCGCTCCCCACCCCCGCTCGACCAACCTATCCCAATCACATCACTCAAACCAATGTACACAAGTACACTTTGTTATACGCAACCTATACACCCAACCATACACCTCCACTTACAATCCATCCATACACTTTCTACCCCCACAACCCCCTCTCCCAACTCACTCAACAGCCGCCAACCAACCTCTAAACAAATACTTAAACCAACATACACAAGTACACATGTATACATACAACCTTCACACCAAGCCATACACCTCCTCGTACACTCCCCACACACACTATCTATCCCTTCCCCCTCCACGCAACCTCTAAATCACTTAATGTAATTTCCGGAAGTATACATCTCTATAAATAACCCACACACAACAGGTAATACACCTCCACTTACACTCCCCTCATACACTTTCCATCCCCACCCACCCCCTTCCCCCTCTTGCATCCTCCCCTCCCGCTCAACAAACCTATCTTAATCACATCACTCAAGCTAAGGTGTACAGGTACACAATTCTATACACAACCTATACACCCAATCATGCATCTCCACTTACAATCCCCGCGTACACTTTCTACCTCCACAACTCCCCTCTCGCACATCACCCAATGACCACCAATTAATCTCAAACACATTACTGGAACCAACATACACAAGTACACATCTCTAAATGTAACCCACAAACCAAGCCATACACCTCCACTTACACTCCCCACATATAACTGGCCATACACCTCCACTTACAATTTTCCCATGCACTTTCCATCCCCCCCCCCCCCCCCCCCCCCCCCCCCCCCCNTACTGGAACCAACATACACAAGTACACATCTCTAAATGTAACCCACAAACCAAGCCATACACCTCCACTTACACTCCCCACATATAACTGGCCATACACCTCCACTTACAATTTTCCCATGCACTTTCCATCCCCACCCCCCCCCTCCCTCACCCTCCCCTCCCCCCCCCTCCCCCGCTCAAAAACCCTACCCCAAACACATCACTCAAACCAAAATACACAAGTACACAATTCTATACACAACTCATATACCCAACCATACATCTCAAAATACAACCCCTGTGTACACGTTCTTCCCCAACAACCCCCCTCTCCCACCTCATATAATAACCACCAACCAACCTCAAACATGTTACTTAAACCAATACACACCAGTCTTTACATACAATCTACACAACCATCCATATACCTTCACTTACAATCTTCACATAACTACTCACCCATTCCCTCTCCACACCACCACCACTGACCACATCACTTAAAACAATATAAAAAAGTGTACATCTCAATAAAAATCCATGTATCCAACCATGCAACTCCACTTGCCATCCCCACCTATACTTTCAACCCGTTCCCTCCCCGGTCTACCCAACCACATCTGATCAACTTAACTTAATGTACTTAGGATTAGCTTGCATGGAAGCTTCCTAGCGTACAAAAAAACATTATACACATATCACTTAGCCCATGAAAGTACTTTTATTACATCTACCTCTTTGTTGTACCCACATACACAACACTTTGTGATCATGCTGTTCAAATTTCCTGGCAGCATCCTCTCTCCATTTTATACGTTAGGTCTGGTTTCTCCCCAAGGGCGCGGCGAGACTTACCTCATGTTTGACATGCGAGGGGTGGTATTTTCATCGTGCAAGTCTTATTGCCTTCCCCTTGCCACAAATTTGACATCCATGGCATGTCTCTTTTGATCTCACGTACTTCTCTCCTTCCGCTCAAGCTTGTTTCCTCGCTAACATGTGGTAACATCTGGTATGAGAGCATAGGAGGGAAATGACCCCTTCTCAAGGAACTCCCACTATTTCATGGTAGAGGACCCAACTTGGGAGCCACATTTTCTGTGGCATGTTGGGAGGTTGAGTGTTTGATCCTCTACCATACTTGAAAAAATCAACTAAGAGCAGAAGTGGAAGCACCGCTATATAGTGATACCGAGTGTAGCACCGGCAGCAACATCAATATCAACACCTCACCCACTTTTCCTGTGTCTAAAACATGGGGGGTTGTACCTTACACTCAAGCTATTGCACAATTGTTTCCAAATTGAAATGTCAAAGTCTATACTGTTCAGACTTTGGCTTACGTTTTGATGCAAGGACGTGATTTCAGCGTGTGCTAGGCACGTTTGATGATAACTTTCTTTATTTTTCCCTCCCTAAAATATTCCTTGGCTAGGAGATTATTGAGGGTCAAGCGGAGAGAGGAGGTGGTCACAGGTGGCCTCTATCCTGTCTACTTAGTAGGGAGAGGTGGTAGGCCATTTGCCACCGTCCACTCCTCATACTCTCTCTCTCTCTCTCTCTCTCTCTCTCTCTCTCTNCTCTCCACCCCCCCTCTCAATCTCTTGCTCTATCTCTCGCTCACTCCCTCCCATCATCCTCGCTTACCCACATGGCGAGGAGGGAGGAGCAATCTTGAGGGCTCAAGGCCACAGGCCTCCGACCTCAAGGCCTTGCGACATCCTGGCTGTTGGTTGAATGGACTTTGCTTGATCGTCAGCTGGGGCAGTTGATGACCTAACAAGCCCACGGCAACCCAGCCAGCTGATCACCAGGCTGGCTGGCAGTCAGCAAGAGACTAGTTTGCAGCCAGTCTTTTCTGTATCAAAGGGGATGTAAGAATGCACCACAAATACATTGAGTAAATGCAAAACTATTAAAACTGAATAAAACCCTTTATCCATGTCCACGTGGTTATACACGTTGCTTGACACGTAGCACGGGTAAATCCCACTCGTTGGCGCTTTCTATTACGCCACAGACATACGTGTGTCACACAATTCTGTGAGTGCACATTTCATTCATTTAATTTGTCATCCATCGAGAACATGCGACAAGGAGCATCCACAATAAGCAAATTCTGTATTTTGGGGATTCAACAGCATGCTCTTCACGAGGATCTTCAATAAGAAGCAAGGACAAACATGGTAGGCCTTTCAAATGTTGGAGCCGGACCAACGGCTTCGATGGCTGACCAAGAAACGAGTCCATTGGCCTTGAAAAATCCTTCGCCACTGGAGATCTTCAATAGGAAGACACCTGAATGTCCAATAGGAGGCATGAGGAAGAAAGATGAATCGATGATGATCAGCATCAAAAGCAAAAAGGCTCTGATCCAACATCTGAACATCGAGATGGAGCCTCTTTGAAACTTGCAATTGCCAAAAGCTGTGCCCACTGAGGGGGATTTTTTTTGGCTTTGATAGGAGCCTTGTGATTGATAGATATGACACTGGACAATATCATGGCCACACATGTGTTTTCTTGAGCGATGGGAACTATTTTTGTACAAGGCAACAGTGATGAAAATCAATCGTTGTGTATGTGTGGTGAAAACAATGTGTGCCTTAGCTAAACAATACGGTCATGAGAAAGCGTAGTGGTGCATGTACGCACATTCAAATTAGTGAATTCCAATGATGCATCATCTACACCAAACATCTGGCCTTCAAAGATCGAATGGCCAAGATCAGCACCTTACAGATCGATTGAGACCTGTAAACGAGCAAATGTTTGCATGGAAATACAGAAAGTTTCTCGGGTACAACAAGAAAACCTTTTTGTTTGACACTCTTTATTAGGGACAATGACTTACTCACAAGGTCATTGTACCACCAAGAAAATAACTTAAATGAATGCAATAAAGAGAGAGCCACAACACCAATGCAATTGGACACTTTGTTGACGATAAGACTTTAAAGAAGCTTCTGAAGTACTACTGCTGAGACAAGGTACAAACAAACATCGCAAAACTACTACAATTTGCACAAATTTCATTGACGATACAAGTCAAGTCGTACCAAATGATTTAGTTTGCTTCAACCGCTATTGGTTGTGATGGAGCCACAGTTAGATATATCCATGGACTTTGTACTGTGTTTTCCTGCAACACCAAAGAGGCTTACTAGAATCCTCGTGGTTGTTGGCTACTTCTACAAAGTGTCTTAATTTATCCTTGAAAGAACAGTTCTTACCGCTAAGGGCATCACACAGCTAAACCTCATCCATTTTGTGTGCATTTGCGGTTCATCACACACAATCACAAGCAGCGCACATGGTAGATTCACAAGTAGATTTAGGAAAGAATTCATTAATCACTATGGCAATCCGATCATCCTATCAACAGCTTCTCATCTTTGAATCAATGGTAGACTGCACAAATAAATCAGATGCTCGAGCAACTATTCTGCACAGGGAGCCACAAGGCACTGACTTAGCAGCCAAACTACCGATTGTTGAGCACACATGTAACGATTTGGCCTCCACAAATTGTGGTGAAATCTTTTCTGCGGTGGTCTATTGAAAACTCCCTACAACTCTGACAGGTTTGTTAAGTTCAAGGTACAAATACATTGTGGGCATCCAACTATAAAGCTCTCTGAATGTGTGGAACAAGTCATGTCAAAGGCTCGTGAAGATACAAGCGGTGAAGAAGCAAGATTCCAACAAACAATGGACAGCATCGGTGGTTTCTTCCTCCTCAGTTGTGGGACCTTCAAGCTTCATCGACAAGAGTGCGCGACACTAATACATAAGTGGTTAGGCCTGTTCTCCTTGAGGAAATTACAACACACACATCATCATCAAGCTACGCTTGCCCAAAAGCATATTCATACACCGAGTCAGTTGGCTCAAGCTATTCCGGGATTGATAAAGGTAGACGGAGATTAGAAGCATGTGATCGCGGGCATCCTCAGAAATCGACAATGGGATGAAGTCATGGAGTATCTCGTCAAGTGTCAGGAACAGGAGGCATAGTTTTAACACCTGAGAGCCCTATGATGACTTCTAATAGATTGATCAGCAGATGGAGAGGTATGTTTACTAGCACCGTCTTGTAACGTAGGGGAATGTCATGAGTACAAGGGGAGAACATTACGTCTGAGACATTAGTAAGTCCCTCAACTCCACAAAAGGGAGAACATGTTGTTGCATTCATGCCCCACCACACAACGACTTCCAAATTCTTATTCCACTTCCAAAACATAACATTGCGTTGAAGAATTTTGTGGCATACTCGACCTCTGTTCACAAGGTCTTTAATTGGGAAGAATGTATTAATGTTTGCATGGATGTTTTTCAAACAATCGAAGAGGCATTGATTGACAAAAGATGCATCTCCATCTCCTGCCCTTGTCCTCGACTTCCCAGCAAATTTTTCTCATAGTAGCTAGTCATGAAGCAACTTTGCACATGTCGCTCATACCAAGTGCTCAAGATCTTGAGTATGTCTCACCATTTCAGTTTGCACTTGTGTAGGTGCCTTTGAATGTTTCAACACTTGTCGTCAAGTTACTCTTGCTATCAATTTCATATGACTGAAGTATTTTCTTACATGTTCTTTTTTAAGGAATTTTAATGTTCATCACTGGGTTTTTAATCGTCAGATTTTTCATTACCTCTTCTCAGTGATAAAAATAGCTCAAACTCAAGAAGACCCTAGTTTTTCCTTTGTTTGCACCCGGTTCATTACTGAGACTTTAATGGGATGATATCGGCCAATTGAGACTCTGCCCAGGTTGCGTGAGTTGCCCGGTAATTGTCACTTGAAAATTGGCCTGATTCTGCTACACCCACTGTTTGGGCCTCCGGATTTTCTCCTGGCCCTTTCTTGCACATTTTCGCACGGAGCTCAATTCACAAGAAGAATATGTGTGCTGTACCCAGCTTTCTCAAAGCGCCTGAGGTCATCCATGCCGTGTCCACCATTGCAAACAAGTTTGTGGTACTCCGGTTGCAGACAAATTAGTTCAAAGACAGTGGGTATCCGATAAATTATTTTCCAATTTTCAGCAATTTATGTCACCATTTCTACAACTGACAAAATGAACCCGGACTCGAGTGCCTTTCGAGTGACTTGAAGCGAAGCACGAGTTGCAAACGAACAGATATGTGGAAAATAGATCAATTGTCCCCTACTTTCTTTGACCCGTTGAACAGGGGACTACAACTTTGGACGAACGACCTAAACATGACATCATTCAATGCAAGAATTGATTTCAGATAGCTGCATTGCCAAACATGCAACAATGACGCTGATTGTGAACTTCTTCAACACCTGAACGGACCAAAATCGTAGCATATCTTGATCATGCAATATGTTGCCAGGTGGACTTTGTCATTTGTCCTCCACATGCCTATGGCGCCAACTGGCGGATATTTCGAGGACAGACCACATGCTGTCAACGTTGTTTGCTCGACGCTAATGTGCCTCCCCTTGTCCGTGTTTTTTTATGAAGATGCATGATTGGATGGATACTTTTTGTTCCCCTCCCATACATGTACACGCTACATTCATATCATACAACAGTTTTCGCCATGGTAAGTCGGCCAACCGCCATGCGATGTGGACATTCTTTTTCGTCATCTGTAGGGTAACTGACCGTTGAGCCATTATTTGTGTGTACTCGACATGTCCTTCCATGTTTCCCGCTTTGTCGCAACCGGCCTCTGTCTCTAGCATGGCTCTCCTCCTTGCACTAACAACGAGTGGGTATGCCAAGTGCAGATCATGGGTATGATGCATATTACAACGCATGCCAAACATTGTTACATCCACATTTGGCCTAGACAACTGCCACTTCTTACGCTACTGGAGGCGACTACCTGGACGACGAGGACGACGACCCTCATGAGGTTGTTGTCTCCCGCTACCACCCTGAGTCGTCCTTCCTGTTCACTGAGTGGGAGGAGCACGAGTACAACTGTCACGTGAATGTTGTGGAGCGAATGAATCTGCACTCTCTAGATCAAGTTGAAGAGTGCACGATGCAACTTGGAGGAGGTCAACGTGTCTGTCCGTTTTGTGGTTGCCGTGCAGGTAGGTTGAACCCACTTTGTCTATAGAAATGGTGTCGCCTCCAATGGGGTTGGATCTCATGCTACGTCGAATTTCAATACCTGCTTGCCTCCACACACCAGTTATTCTTGTGTACATGTGCTACATGTGCTTGAACTTCCCTACATGTGCTTGAACTTCTACCCCTACATGTCATCTTTGGAGGGTCGTCTGATGAGGAAATGCCACCCCCCCTACGGAGAAGACCGGGAAAGATGTGGAAGCCGCTCCTACTCGTGCACGCAAGCGCACAACATAATGCATGGATTTCTCAGGTGGCCGAGGCTTTTCACAACATGGAGGCCTGTCACGAAGCTGTCCAAGACTACGCTGCTGACCGCAACATGCCTCACTCCTCGGTCCGCAGTGAGCCAACTTGCCTAGAAGTCTGCTGTGGAGTGTGGAAAACCACGGACTGCCCATGGCTCCTAAAGGCGCGCTATCAGTGCAAGCACGGCAACGTTGCCGTGATTGACTTTGTGCATGGCCACAAGCGCACCCCCACTACCAAGTAGGGCAATCAGGCGCACTTGGCAGCATGGGTGCTGCGCCACGTTGAGCAGACGATGAAGAAAATGCCAATGATCGACACGAAGGCATTGCAACAGATTGATGAGGCACGCACAGGGGGAAAATTGCACTACCCGATGGTGTACAAAGCAAAGAAGGCGGCCCAGGAGAAGCTGATGGGGGATAACAACCTTTAGTGGTCCCTCTTTCCAATCTACGTGGCCGAGGTTAGTAAATGTTTGCACATATCCCATTTCCCACTGTTGTACGTGTTTGTGAAAGACCCTTGGGTTAAACTAGTGTCCACATGCAATGTATGCCGTGCAGTTGAAGCGAGTGGACCCCGGGACGTTCGCGTGCGCTGAGCAGGACAAGAAACAGCTTTTCCACCTGGCCTTCATGGCACCCGGGGCTTGTCGGGAGGGCTGGAGCCATGTGCGTTGCTTTATCACCATGGATGCCACATTTTTTATAAATGGGTTCAAGCAGGTTCTACTCATTTCTTGGTTCTATGATGCCAACAACCATTCGATACCCATGGCGTGGGTGGTATGCGGACAAGAAGACAATGATGATTGGACTTGGTTCGTGGAACAGCTGTCGCAGGCGTATTCCACGGCATGGGACCAAGGAACAGCCATCATCTCCGGTCGTGACCCCGGGCTCCTTGATGCTGTGGCCCGTGAGATGCCTGGTGCCACGCACACTTAATGTGCATTGCACATATGCAATAACGTGAAGTCCAAAGTAGGTCGTGTGGCCACTCACCTCGTCTAGACCCTCGCGCATGCCTTCAACACCAAGGAGTTCAAGCACACTTTGGAAGAACTGTCAGTGGATTCAACGCAGGGTGTGGAGTACAACTTCCACGGTGGTGCAGAACCGGGTATCCCATTGGACAGGTGGAGTCGGGTCTACATCCTCGTGGCACACGGCTGTTACACAACGAGCAACGCGGCGGACGCGTTGAACGTCCGTATCATGGACCTCTGCCATCTTTACCCCTTTCACTACATTGCATAGCTAAACGTGTGGCTGCAAAAGTTGTTTGCAAAACGGTGGAAGCTCACACATGACTGTGAATCCACGCTTGCCCCCTTCGTTGACAGTAAGGTGAATAACCATACGCACAAGGCGAGGGAGTGCAAATTCATCCTGGTAGGGTCACTCTCTGGGACTATCTCGGGTCCCAGGAGTCTGTCTGGGCGAGAGGTGGATTGCAACGGCAAAAAGTGCAGCTACGGCCAGTGGGCCAAGTACGGGTTCCCGTGTTAACACGCAGTCAACCTTCTCCTTGATGTTGGTTTCAACCCCAAGATGTACGTGGACATTCACCTGACAAAACTGGCATGAAAGAGGACCTACCGTTACCCCATGCTGGGGTGAATCTCCGTAAGGTGCAGTACACAGAGAAAGGGTGGGGGCCGCCAGGCAAGAAGCGCGGTGCTGGGAGGCCAAGTCCAAGCGGAAGGACCGGTATGAGCGCCGCAAGAGGGACCGCATCTGCAGCCATTGCTGGCTGGCTGGACATGGGCTGCAAAAATGCACAAACCCACCTGCCCTCTCCTCAGCTAACGTTGTGGCAGCTCGTACCAGACAGCTTGCTTCGGGACGCGGGGTGCGGGTTGATGGTAGACGAGGCCTTATACAGCCTAGAGAATCTGTAGGTATTGATGCAATCCTAACTGATGTAGTGGGTGGGGCAGCAGTAGCAGCAGCCACAGTAGGTGATGATGCAGGTGGAAATGATGCAGCGGGTGAGGCAGCATCAGCATCTGCCACACCCGGTGATGACATTGGTGGAAGTGATGCAGCGGGTGAGGCAACAGCAACAGCAACCACAACAGGTGATGACATATGTGGAAGTGATGCAGCGGGTGAGGCAATAGACTTCGTGGTCTCCTCCCAAGTTGACAACCCTGGGAGTTCGGCGGGAGCAGCAAACAACACAACAGGAAACGATCCGTCCTCCTCTAATTGGTCAGATGAGGAAAGTGCCTCAGACTATGAGACAACTGAAACTGAAGAGTGGAATTCAATCAACGGCTCTCCATCCTTGGACTCCTCCGGGGACGAGGAACCATCGCGACACAAACAGAAGCGTAGAGGCCGCTCTGTTTGATAGTAGGTAACTTTCTCTCCATTAAGTGCATTCATGGCCATTGGTGCATATGTGTTGACCTTTATGCCCTCAAATCTGTTTTTTTTTTGTTTTGTTTTTTTTCTTTGTTTTTTGTGCAGGTGAGGCAGATCCATTTCCTGCTCAAAACGGTGGTCAAGCGGCAACCAAGGCCCAAATTGCACCGACACAGGGTCAGATCACGTGTGGCCCATGACACGGGATGTGCAGTAAAGGATGCACATGTCATTTGTTGCAAGATGGCCAATGTCAACCTATGAGAGACATAGGTGGAGGAGGGCAAATGTCAAGAGGCCAACTCATGCACGGACTTGTTTGCGTCCCCCTTTGGAGAAGACTTTTATGATGCATGCCCAGAGTTCAGTGAAGGGCCAGAGTATCCTGTCTGTGAGGTTACATGTTTTGTGCATGGCTTACCCGTGTACGTTCAATTGTGGATTAGTACATGTGACTTAACACCTCTGTTTTACTCGACATGATGATTTCATGGTTGATTTCAATGACATGTACTTCTCCACTCGCTCTTTTGCTTGCTGCTGCTTGTCACTAATTAAAACCGAATGGACGTTGGTCATTAACTGCTCATTACTTCGTTTTGTGTTTGAGCCACTAGCTACCAGCACAAAGTGGATTAGAGTTTCATGTTAACTCAGTAGAAGAGTTTATGCATTGCGCAGACATGAGTGTAAAAGGAAGCCAATGTCTGGATGATGCATGTGACATATGGCGCAAATAGCACATAATAAACCTAGTGTGTGTCGCTGGTATTGTAGCAGTTGAGACTGCTGGAAGGAAGATGGTGGTGGTTAGTATAGAGGGAAACGCACACGGCACATGGAGCAGTAGTACAAATTAATACATGTACCCATTGTTCAATGAGACTAGATATGAGTGGACACATCATGGATGAAGTCTTGGATACAAATGTCACATGCCCACTATGTGACACATGAAGGGCTGGAATGAAACATCATCAGTGAATACATCCTTGATGACTTTGTACATGAATGTAGCACATGTCCACCATATGACACACGGCTAGAAGGATAGAATTTTAGTGGGCACAAAATGAATGAATTCGATACTACATATGACACATGCCAAGTATTTCCCACTGCAAGGACTAGCAAGATAGGAATTTAGTGGACACATGAAAAATACATTCGTGGAAACAAATGTTACGCATGCCCACTTTTTGCCACACTACAGCCAGGGCTGCCATGGATGGAGAGTGTTAGGCAGAAGCGAAATGGGCATATGCCTGGCCAAGATCCAAACCATGGTCTCCGATTGAGGAGGTGTGGATGTCCATGATGGCATCCCATTCCGCATTACCCAATCGTCAAATTCAGCCTTAATGGTGGCCCATGCAGCTGCGGCTTCCTGCGGATGCAGCATGGCTGCTCTCAGCAATGCCTCCTCTCCACCCCATAGACCAACTTCATCCCATCGGCGTGGCCTATTCGGAACTCCACTCCTATTGCCGTCGGTAACCATGTTTGTGCGATGGATAAGATCAACATGTGGCGAGACGATAGTCCTCGACATCCACATATCATGTTTTGCACGCGACCCACATGCGCAAACGATGGTAGTTCGCACAATTATGTTTGACAGGTGAATCCCATAGAAGCGAATGGCTTGAGATGGTTTTCCGTAGAGTCTACATGGAAGCATGAGGTGAGGCACACCACGCGTGGCAATCGATGTGGGCTGGATGACCGGACCGGGCCAGCCCTCGCACTCGTTGATGATGGG
Organism: Penium margaritaceum; assembly: GCA_023375785.1. NCBI lineage: Eukaryota > Viridiplantae > Streptophyta > Zygnematophyceae > Desmidiales > Peniaceae > Penium > Penium margaritaceum. The sequence goes on along the minus strand of SZWC01007248.1, from coordinate 88,013 downwards.
TTGTGCGCAAACGTGTGCGGACTTACGTTTGAGTTCTGTCACTTGTTCAACGTACAAAATTTGGGTTCAACGATGTTTTCCCTGGTTTAGGTCGTGAACTTTGCTCGCACACATAATTTGCACAGGGTCGATGGTGCCCGCAAGAGGCAAATGAGCGGCGCTCGATCATTTGACACTAAGGAGAGTCACGTGTGTTGCGGACCAATGGTAGCCCTGAATGAAAATGCTGCAAATCAGAGTAGAGCCTCGTCAATGTGTGGTCTACTGGCAATTTCAACTGCCACGCTTTCCTTACAACACGAGGCTAGAATGGGGTCCTGTTTCAATGTTGTCGTGTTACTTTGGCCGGTGTTGAAAGTGGGTATGCAGAGAGCCACATTGTTCCCCATATGATTTTTAGCTTGGTGGACATGCGGAGTATTAGTTTTCAACATTGGCCCTCAAAAGCATTTTCTGCCTTTCGTGGACGTCATAGTTATTTTCTGTCAAAGTGGACCCTCTATTCCTTTTCGGCGGAGTGACCATATACCCACAGAATTATCGATATCTATCGTGGTGTCCACATGTCGCACAATGACCACGCCATATCCAAATGTTGGAAGTTTCACAATGCGGTGTCCACCGGTCTGGACATTAACCACGGCACACACGAGCCGTTTATTATATGTATGCCATATCCATCATAAATTCACTTTAGTATGCTATAACCACTTCCGGAAAATTGGCAATTCGGCCAATGATGAATGCTCCCCACTTGGCCGAGCGGTTACTGTGTGCAATAAGGCCTTGTATGCGTATTCGCCTGACAGGCTTTTCTGCTGTCGTTTTCCAACGAGCAATGCCTGAATCTAGCAAACAAGTTCATTCCACATTGTCACCGCCATATGGGAGCAACAGCCACGCGGTGTCGAACTTGCGCTACATTTTACGGGCATCATAGCACGACAGTCTGACCATTGGACATGCACGAATAGTATCGCCTTCATTCATACCCGGATACCGCTGGTTGGATGATTAAGTTACTTTGCCGAAAGCAAAATTCCATATTCACGGACATTGAGAGTAAATGAATTAATTATTACATTGCATGTAAAAAATGGCAAATAGCGTTCACGTGTATAGCTCCGCAACATTACTCCCAACTATTGAAGAGGATTACAACATGAGAATAGGAGCATGTTCAACATCAATTAATGTGAAATAACGGCCAACTTCCATTATCCCAAGTGTCCTCATGGACGTCCACTTACTGTCCACTCCCTAATCGGCAGTGGAAGGGAATAGAGCCAACTTATGATGTCGCAAACAGGACACAACTGCCCTGGCTGGCAGCAGTCTTGGGCTTCCTCATCGTCGAAATCTTCACCACAGTCTTCGTATTCCATGTTGCTGTCAACATCGTGAAACGTTACATGTGCCTCCTCGTTGTCTTCCTCTTGCACATTTGAATCAGTTGAGGAGTCTTCTTCTGCTGGACATGTGCAGTAGTACACTTTGGTCACTTGGGTACGACCCCCCCCCCCCCCCCCCCCCCCCCCCGGGGCCATAACTTGAAGAACACATAGGTAGTACAGATTCCAGCCAGGAAGGACAGAACAATTGGCTGTCCTATTGTGCAGTCAGAGCGGTCCATAGTGAGTTTCCTCTGACTTGTGTACAAGTGTTGAAAAGATTTTAGGAGTGTAAAGAAAGAATATGGAAATAGGAGGAACAATGAGCCTGGCTTGTTCTTCTTATACACTTTTGACTTGTGATGTGGATATAACATTCATTAATGCGGGAAACATTAGCATGAAATACCCGGAAGTAATGGACATGGAAAGAACATTACTTTTGCATGTAATGCATACATGTCCATTTTCACAGCACATCAGGTCCACTACCAAACCCCACTACGCTACACTACGGGACTAGGGGCTTCTCCATGTGTTGGGCCACATGCTGTCTGACCCGCCCCTCCATGTCTTGGTGTACGTGCTAACTGAGCCGCCCCTCCATGTCTTGGGCCACGTGCTGTATGACCCGTCCCTCCACGTAACTTGCTGCTTTGAAATTGTGTTGTACGCACTCTTACCTGCATTGAGAAGTAGAAGAACAACAGCACTGGGATTAGTAAAGTGTAACACACACAACGACTGGGAGAACAAAACTGTTCACACAGGTAGAAAAACAAAAGAACACTTACATGTAGGTGTCGTCGTCCAACTCGTCTGGTTCGTCGTCCCACCGCTCTTCCACGCGACAGGCATCCTACACAACTGCGGCCTGTTGGTACATCTCCTCACGACGCTCCCACTCATACTGCTCCCTGAGGTCCTCGTACCTGTCCTCGTCCTCTTCCTTGTCCTCTGAGTCATCCAAAATGTACCTCTTGGGGTCATACACTTCCTCTTCACCGGAGTCATACGTGTTGTCATTCTCCGGATCATACAGTGGTCCTATACCGGCTCCTGTACCTGCCGCTACACCACCGTCTACGGGTGTAGTAGCAGTTGCACTTGTGCGTCCACTAGAGGCACTTGCTTGCCCAAGAGGGGCAGCAGCTGCAGCTGCTGATGCAGCTCTTGCAGTGTTGAAGTCACCAAGGTTTGGTCCTTGCACGGCTACTGTCCCGGCACCATGTGTGCGCGTTGCTGCCCGTGATGCTATCTAGCGTGTCCCAATGGCACCAGCCTTTGTTTCTTCTACTCCCCCTGTCCCACCGGTCTTGGCGTCTGCTTGCTTGACCCTCTCTTCCTCCTTCACATAGAGGCATGCCTGGAAAGCGCCCGGCTGCTGTTTCTGCTGCTATGACAGCTTCGGTGCATTCTAGCCGACGCAGCAGGGCGTTGACTGCTGCTGTTGCCGCACCACTCACTATTGGAGGGTTTGTGCACTTCTTCTTCGTGTGCCACTTCACACCACATTAGGGGCAGATGTAGTTCTTCTTCCGCCGGTCCTCCCGCTCCCACCTTGCACTTTTCCGGCGACTTGGTCCACGCTTGGGCCCAAGCTGACGCCACTGCTTGTCTTCTGGGTGGTTGAGATGGATAGTTTTACCCCAGGCATGAGATGGTTGCAAGTCCTCCGATACGCCATGCGTGTGTCATGCACATCCACAATCGCCTTAGGATTGTCCCCACGGTGAATTAGAAACATGCAAGCATGGACAGAGGGCTGCCCCCACTCCTTCCACGCACCACATGTGCACGTCCTGTCTTGCACGTTCACCCGCTGCAGACGGCTGCTCGGCCCTGTCATTGTACCCAAGTATGGACCCTCCTCTTCCACCTCGTAGTCGGCGCTACTCACGGACGCGTTGAGCATGCGCTTCTCCATTGTTGGAGCAAACAGGACCTTTACCAACTTTCTCGGCTTGCGCCGGTCTACAAGTAGCCGCTGCACCCAAGTGTACAAAGCTACAAAATAGTAGAATGGGAATAGTTTTTGGACGTTGATGATTTGGGCGTTCAAAGATCCAGCGGCGTTGGAGGTGCTGTGGCTGGAGCGCCCAATGGGGCACTACAATCTGCTCCACTGCTCCCTCGGGATCCCGCCCACACCGTTTGCACCCACTTGCATCACAGCCGCGCGTGCAGAGACCCGGTGTAGTTGCTCCTTACACCTCTGCCACTCTGCCTCTGTTAGTGCATGCGCCAACCGCCAGAACCAGTACCCCGCCTGCTTGCCATGCTTCTATCGCACATTTTCTCGCAGATGGTATGCACAGTAGCTGTGCTGGGCTCCAGGCAGCTTCTCGGCCACAGCTTTGAGCAGATCCTTGCCGCGGTCGATTATGACCACCGTGCCGTCCTGCACAGCAGTGGGGTAAGCCAAGGACAAATGAAAGAAAAACCACTTCCAATTGTCCTCGTTTTGCCCACTCATCATAGCCCATGCCATCGGCACCGCGTTGTCGTTGGCATCAAGAAACTGGCAGATGAGTAGAATCTGCTCATGGCCGTTTTTTCGGCTGGTCCCGTCCATGGTGAGAAGCCTGTGGCAGTGTTGAAAGTCAAGGACGGTTGCACCAAAGGCAACAAAGGCTCGATTGAAGACCCCATCCTCGGTGGCCTCAGCAACTACGTGGGTGTTGGGATCCACGCGCATGAGCTACAGTTCCAAAGAAAACGTTCCACTGTTAGAAAGCCAGTGTATACAAACGGCCACCAGTCCCTGAATGGTGATTAAAACTGACAGACAAGATGCACCTCCTCGCAGTAAACCGGAAACAGTGACCACGACTTGTCCTTCGGGCCCATAATCTGCTCCTGCGTCTTCGAACGGGCGCGGTAGAGGGTGTTCTTGTCCACCTCCTTGCCAGTGCTTTTCTTGACGATGGCCTCCAGTGTCTTGACGTTGGTAGTGGGGTTGCGCTTCAACGTGGAGGCAATCTGCCGACAAACCCATCGCACCGTCTTTGCTGGACCACCTCATCCTATGCCAGGCACGCAATGGTAGCCGTCAACAAAGTGGCTAACGACAACGTTGCCATGCTTTCTGTTCACATGCGCCTTCAGCAACCAAGGACATTTCTTGTCCTTCCACTGTCCACAGCGTGCCTAGAAACGAGTCTTCTCACTCCGAAGCCACCGCACGGTCATGCGGTTGGCTATAGCGTAGTCGTCAACTGCGACCCGTGCTTCTTCCATTGTGGGAAACTCCATGCCGGGCGAGAACTTTTCTGTCGTCCCACGCCTTTTGGGGGTCGCATCGTCCGGTTCATCATCTGAGGCACGTGAACGAAAAGAACCACTGAACACAGGGTCACTTACAAACGTGGAGGCAAACTAGCGGGATGCTGACGTACAGAATGACCTGCCATGCATTACCATGGCCATGGGCCCCACAACTGAGACGTAGAGTGCTGTTTGCAACCCGTTCAGGGGAGATCATTTCGACAACAACTTGCTGTTGACGCTCCAAGACCTCCTCGCAAAATTGGACTTGGGGCGGAGAAGCTATAGCTGACTGCTTGTGCAACGTTGAAGACGTGCCTCGTGATGGTGTGACTGGAGGTGGGCCATGCGACCTACGCCTACGAATCTGTGCCCAGCTGAGTTGTGGCGCCATCTTGGAAGGAAGTGGACGTTTAGTTTTTAATTCGAAGACTAAATACATGAAATGCCCATTCTCAGGGGGTGCAGAAGCGTGCGCCATAGTTGCGGTCCCTCTTTCGCTCACACGAGATCTGACGGCGCGGACAGGAAACAAACGGTCAGTCGACAACACTGACTGAGAGCTCACGAGAGGGTGCACCCAACGATAGCGATGCTGACAACAATAGACAACATGACTCGTGCCACGTTGCGCACATGGCACGAGGCACTTCTCTCCACGAAGAGAGAGACGTCCTCGAAGAACACGATACGTCGACCGCAATTGGAAATAATTTTAGGGCATGCAGGCCCATGCAAGAACGAACATGAGCTCTGTGTGTGAGTGCGATGCAAGACGGCAAGAATTTGGCTAAGTCTGGAATGCTGAATATAAAGAACAAGGAGAGTTTACAAATGAGCCCCTAACGGGCTTATATAGGGGCGCCGGCAGCTAACCGCACCGGGCCCCGTCACCCCTGCTGAACCCGAATGAGTCAACAGGGAGAACACACTGCATACACCACGAGAGTAACAAAGGTGGTCTCCTCGAGGCACCGGAACANAGAAAATATGAGCAGTGTCAAAACATCTCGGAATCAACGTCCAGACATCACAGACGGCTTTCCGAACGTCGGAAGCCCCACAACAGCCATCGGGTCTCCTCGTCGCACCGGTACAGTCAACCGGGTGCGCGGGTCTCAACCCACCGAGAAAACTCTCCTGCCTCCTGACAAGTCCACATGGCTGTCGGAACGCATCGACCGTGTCTCGCCAGCGCTGTTGTAGGTGCTGGAGAAGTCTCGGTGCAGTCCGGAGGCCCATCGTGTCGTCACGTCGTCCTCTGCCATATACCCCGAATGTGGGTATATCGGTAAACTAGCAGTGTCGGTCGTGACGGGTGGAAGCCACACAAACCAACACTCCCCCTGGCTGACATAGCCGTCCACGCCAGAACGAATGAACGAAGGCATGGAACAGCAATGTATGGCAAGCNCTCGTGACACTGGTGCAATGCACCAAGTGTCCGGGTCTCGACCAACAGTGTGCTACCACCTGTATGCAGCTGTGCAGGCACGTAGCGTGAGGCACATGCGGGATGCTGTAGATGCTCAGAACAGAGCATGGACCTCGCCATGCATCTCCCATGGCGTCGCGTCAGGTCGAGGTCCACACAACACTCCCCCTGGGCAGATGAACCTGGCAGCGATGTCCTCGATGGAGATGCTGATGTCGTAGCTGAAAAGATCCTGGGCGATGAGTCATGTAGTGTATCCATCATGTAGAGACAGCTCCCCCTGTCACCTGTGAGTCGACTCCCTCCCTCAAAGACGAAGTGGTGTCTCCGGCTACAACTCCTCACGTGAATCTGCATCACTTGGGGTATACCAGTCCTCCTGTGACTGCCAAGGGTCCCAACTCACAGTCTCTCCTGCCTCCGCACTGCCGCGATGCATCTGTGTACGCCGGAGGAACGGGAATGGGCGAGCAGCACGCGTGCGTGGATGAAGTGGCGGAGCTTGCCTCCGATACGGGATAGGAGACCCTGAGACACAAGGGTGTACTGCTAGAAGAGGAGAGCTGGAGCGATGAACCGGATCACCACTCGTGGATGAAGATGAAGATGGGGCAGGTGAGTCGGGTGGATGAAGGTGCGTGACTGTAGCAGAAGAAGGAGGAGCGATGATGGGGTCGACAGGAGCCGGGATGGCGGAAGCCGAAGGCACGCTCAGCATCACTGCTGCTGCCGGAAGGCTCCTGCCGGTACCAGTGATGCTGCCCTCCTCTGAGAGTCGCTCATGCGCTGCCACCATCTCTCGCTGCAGCATGACTACACGCTCCTGCAGATAAGCATAATCTGCCTCGGACATGTCGAGGTGGCCCATGT
>SZWC01007248.1:42291-53103 GCA_023375785.1 Penium margaritaceum | reverse complement strand
ACTTCCTCTTTTGATGACAGAAGTATATGTTCCTCAATGGTTTTTTTCCCCAATGCCTCTTCTACATTGCATGAAAGTTGCATGAAGTGGTTCTCTGCTCATGAATGTTTCAACCAGTTTATGACTGCATTGATGAGAAAGGAAGAAACCTAATTGACACATCACATGAGAGTCCAGGATTTGGTGTTCCATGGCTGGTTTTAGCATGGTTGACACGGCTATAGTGGCCATGTAGTTCAGGCTTAGAAGTCTAACTATAGAAAGCCATGACTGAAAGTGTATGTTGAAATATGTTAGTGTAGGTATGTGGTGTTTTCAGTTGCCAGAATTAGGTTTTTGACCAAACTAGTCGTAGAAATGGACTCAGCAGCCCCAAAATATATCTGTTTAGGACCTGGACCAAAACCGACTTCCGACTTGGGGGTCCAGGATGCCGACTTTCGACTTTAGACTTTCGACTTGGGGGTCGACTTCGACTCCCCTAAGGCAACATGGACGACCGCAGCTGAGTCTCAGTCATGCAGGGCGAGGGGGACGAGCAGGAGATGATGCAACTTGCACTTCCCTGGGGGGGAGGGCGAGGCAGGCTTAGCTGGAGCACTATGAACTGCTCCAACTGTCGCTCACGCGTGGACGGCCCGGCAGTGTAGAATGAGTGTGGAGTGACGGTGTTGTAGTCAGGATAGAACGAGAAGTGCATCGGTGAAGGGAACCGGGGTGCGGACGGCTGCAGGTGATGGTGCTGCGAAGCTGGCGCCGGCGGGACCGGTACGGCTGTCGGAGGAGTGGAGCTGCTGGACGAGGTTGGGGCGTCAGGGCTAGCGATAGCAATGGCGGTAGAGGCAAGACGACGCTCCTGCTTTCGATGCATGGTGGCGATGGCGCGTGCCTCGTCTGTCGGCAGCAGGCATGTGTACCACCCGTGCCCGGGCTGGCCACAGTCATGGCAGATTGAGCCACCACTGCTCGACCCAGTCAACTGCTGCTATTGCTACTGCTGCTGCTACTACTGTTGACCCTTGTCCTTCCTCTGGTGCTTCTTCTTCCCCGGCAATGAAGAGTTGGTGGGGGTAGCTGTTGCAGGGGAAGCGGCGGCCACGGAGGCGATGGCAGGGGAGGCTAGAGCCTTTGTGCGTTGAAGGCGGGACTCAAGGTAAGCTTCCTCAATACTGAGGAAGAGCTCGTATGCCCAGGGCATGAGGGTACCCTGGGCCGCCATGGTGGAGAGGACGTCCTGGGTGTAGTGCACGAAGACGTCCGCGTACGCATCAGTGGCACCGTGCTTGATGGTGAGGAGCGCAGCCAGAGGGGGTGGAGCAGAGGTGTCGAGGCGACGAAGGATGGCTTCAGCCCGCTGCCAGTAGGCGGTGACTGTCTCGATTTACCCCATGTGGAGGAAGTTGAACTCTTGCAGTAGACGCCTAGTCTCAGCCTCGCTGGACAAGCGATGGGGGCGAGTGAAGACGTGCCATGCAACTGCAGGGTCTGGGATGCTACTAGTGGTGAAATCGCCAAGAAAGGGCTTTAGGGCCAGGCGGGAAGCCGGAGGAGCGACAGGGACGAGGGGGCAAACGGCGAGACCAGCGTCATACAACTGGTCTGCCTGGGTGGAGTCATACGGAAGAGTGTAGTATACCCACAGGCCCTCAACTTGCGCCCAGATGCGGAAGTTGAGCTCCCAACTCCGGAACTACTCGCCGGCCTAAAGTTACGGGGGCGGCGTCTCAAAGTCCTTTTGCCTACGGCCGGCGCCCAGAGTGGGGCCAAGGATGGAGGTCACTGTCTGCCGCTCGTGCTGAGTTTGCTATTGCACGAGGTAATGCATGGCAGCGGACACAGTGGGGATGGCGTGCCCAGGAGGAATGAACGACGGTGGAGCACTGGTGGCCATGTGTGAGGCTAGTGGCTGCAGTGCTGCAAGCTGCTGCGTCAAGGTGGTGAGCTATTACTGCATGGCAACTAAGGGATCAAGGGTGTTGGTGACGATGCCTGTTGGTTGCTGCTACTTTTGTTGCTGTTCCTGCTGCTGCTGTCGCTGCTGCTTCTATAGTTGCTACTACTACTGTTGCTGTTGCTACAAGTGTTGGTGTTCCTGATCCTGCTTCTGATGCTGCTGGTGCTGCTGGAGCTGTTGCAGCTGCTACAAGAAAAGGGGGGGGGGTACACCCCCTGGAGATCCCCCCAACAGGGGAGGACCCCTTCCCACTTGGGTTGTTAGCCATGGTTTTGGTGTCCCCTTTCCATGGTTTTTTTGTTGTGTGTGCTGCTGACGTCAGCAATGACATCAGCCTGGGACGGCTGGCGTCAGTAGCTGCTACGGCGTAATCTGCTGCTACTACTGCTATAAAGTTTCCCCACCCTTCTGTCCTTTTCTTTGTTGATGATGTCAGCAGTGACGTCAGTAGTGATGTCAGAGGCTGGATGCTGGCGTCAGCAATGGCTGTCGTCAGGGACGCTACTATGCAGCTGCAGTGGCTACTCTTATTGATGCTACCGTTGCTGCTGTTGTTGCCGCTACCACTGCTTGCCACTGCAACTACTGCTGTTGTTGTTGCTACTGCGATGCTACTGCTGCTAGAGCTACTCCTACTATTGCTGCTCCTGCGGCTGCTGTGGCAGTAGCAATTGATGCTACTGCTGCTGCTACTATTGTTGCAATTGTTGTTGCTGCTGCTGCTGTTGCTATTACAGCTGCTAATGCTCCAGCTGCTACTATTGTTATTGTCGCTGCTGCTGCGTGCTGCTGCAGCTACTGTTGCTACTTCAGCAGCTATGACACCTACTACTTGGGTGGGGAATTTTTTTTGTCTCCTTTTTTTCCCTTTTTTTCAGGCACAACGAGCCTCGTTGCTCGCTGTGGACAACGGGCTGCGAGTAGCGAGCTTGCTGCTCGTTGCCAGTAGTTCGTTGCTCGTAGTGAGCAGCGGGCTCCCTGCTTGTAGCGCATCACTCGTGGCAAGCTGCGGGTTGTGAGTAGCAGCTGCTGCTCTTGGCTATTGCCGGCTGCTGCTCGCTACTGCTGCTAATGTAGCCAGTTGTTGCTGCTGCTTGTTAGTACAGCTGTTGCAACTTGCTGCTATTGCTGCTCACTACTGCTCGTTGCCGCTGCTACTGCTCGCTGCCGCTGCTACTGTTGTTGTGAGCTGCTATGGACTGTTGCTATTGCTACGAGCTGCTACTGCTGCCGGCTGCTACTACTCCTGTGAGCTGCTGCTGTTGCCGGCTGCTGCACCTGCATGCAAGTGCTGCTTGTTGTTGCTACCACTGCTCGCTACAGTTGCCTGCCGCTGCTGCTACTATCGGCTGCTACTGCTTCTTGCTGGTGCCAGTTATTGCACCTGGGTGACGTTGCCACGTGCGTCGTCGCCCGCAGGTGTCCAACGCGGCCTGCCACTCACCTCCTCGCGTCAGGCTTGGGGGTCGGTGCTGCTGGGAAAAATCCGAGAGCATTTCCCCAGGCCCAATGGCCGTGGGAAAAAATCTAATGCGGCCACTAGGCGGGTCAATGTTACCAGAAAAAATCCGGCAGCATTTCCCCTACACTGGCGCGTATGGAGATCTGCCGACATTGCCTGGCACCTCTACGCCAGTCTTCTGCTGCAGCTGCTACGCTTTGGCTCTGATACCAAAATGGAAAACTAGGCAGCAAGTCTGCTGCCCCCTCAGTCTGCTGCTCTAGAGTCCAAGTCTGGAAGCTCTGGGTTTGTTACTCAGAAACGCACGCTAGTGTTTGCGCTAGAAAGCAGCTAAAAACTGAATGTGACTGGTTAGGAATGAAGAAGGAGCAATAATGAGAGACCCCTCCAAGTTCTAGCTTCCCCCCACTAGTGCAGAACATGTTACTCAGCTAACCAGCCAATCAGAATATAGTCCTAGACCTATTTTCTTGCAGGTAGGGTTTTCTCGGTGAGCACTGCCAGACGCCTGACAACCCAAAACCCAGGCGTCGTCCGTTTTGCCTGAAAACTGGACATACCATAACACCAACGCTGCGAATACAGTCATGCCGTCAGAATCAACTAGAAAAATAGCAGCAAATTGTTATGGCTGCCCGAACCCAGGCAGTGCCTACGACTGTCCATGATGCCAAACAGTGCCACGCAGCAAGAGACATGGACCCTAGGCAGAGCATGATGTTGCAGACGCAATGGCACAGTCAGAACCAGCACTGGGTGCATGCAAACAGCATCTCCGGTGGTAGTGACTATCGGCGGCCGGACCGCCAAGGAGGCCTGCCGATGGAGTTGAGCACGTCACCGGAGGGAGGAGGCTCCAGAAAATTGTGAGTATGCCTCAGCGTGTGTTGGCTCCATTGGAAAATACTCTAGCAGCGTCGAGTCTCGCCGTCACTCATCTGCACGCCGATGTACACAAGCCGGGAGGACACAACAGATCACAATGAGAGATGCACAAAAACCAACACGCGCCAGCAGCCCCGTCCGCCTCCGCCAGTACCATGCACTTGGTGCGGTCTCCTGCCCTACCGCGCTACAGACGTGGCCCAGGCGGCAGCCTCCGACCCAGGCCGTCAGTCAGTGCGCTGACTGCCACACCGCGCCCTGTGGCGCCTCGCCCCCCCGTCGCCCCACGTGTTTCTTACGCTCCCGAGATAGTGAGTGGGGACCCTGGCACCAAGGCCCTCGGCCTAACCACTTTGGCCATCATTGCAAACCTCCACCCGGGCTCCGCACTGAGCTACGCCATGCTCCATCACGAGCATCGGCATGCCGTCACGGCTGCAATCACACACATCCTGCATGTGGCTCAAGATGCACATGCAAGGGTCCACTCCGCGTGCCGTGGAGCGGACCCTTGCAGTCCGCTCCACGGCACCCCTGGAGGACCTAGCCACCTTACGCGAGGCTCCAGCATCCCCCGAGGCCGCACATTGGGATGTTGCCCGCGCCGACGAGCTCGCTACCATCTGGTAGCACCAGGTGTATGACCTCGTCGATCTCCCTCCAGGTCGCAAAGCCATCGGTGCCAAATGGGTCCTCTGGCGCAAATGGAAGCCGGACGGGTCCTTGGACTAGTACAAGGCCCGCCTCACAGCCAAGGGGTTTGCTCAGGTCCCTGGGTTTGATTACGACCACACCTTTACCCTAGTTGGTCAATTCTCCACTAGCCGAAAGCTCTTCAGCCTAGATGTCCAGCACGGGTGGGAGCTGCATCAGATGGACATGAGGAAAGATTTCCCCCATGCCTCCCTGGAGGGTGAGGAGCTCTACATGGTATAGCCTCCCGGCCTCAACGATGGCACCGAGAAGGTTTGGCAGATGCGAAAGGCCCTCTATGGCCTAAAACAATCGCCTCGATGCTGGAATCAGGAGATTAGCCGCACGCTCCTCCGTGGCGGCCTCCTTCGCAGCACTGCTGACCCCGCACTATTCATCACCCCGCGAGTCCAGACCTTCGCTACTAACCTGGTCTACGTCAATGATCTCCTCATTGCGTCGCCGGATGTGGCTGCCATCCAGCGCATCAAGGACTTGCTGCACACCGCCTACGAGATGAAGGATCTTGGGTCTGCCTAAGTCTTCCTGGGCATGGAGCTCGAGCATGATCGCTCCCAGGGCATCCTACACGTCCATCAGGCCCCCTATGTATAGACTCTATCCACTCACTTTGCCGAGGACCTGACACTCGTGCTGAGTGCGTCTTCACCCATGTCAGCGGATGGCCAGGTGAAGCTGAAGACCTCTGATCCAGCTGTTGTATGGGAGCCAATTGATGTGACCACGTATCTATGAGTCATCGGGTCACTGATGTTCTTGGCGACGACGACACACCGAGATATTGCTTTTGCTGTCAACCTCTTGGCTCAGTTTTCTCATGAGCTACGTCACCTCCACTTTGTGGCCTACAACCAGAGTGTTGCGCTACGTTGTCTTGACTCCACGGCGAGGTCTCATGTTCTGCCGACATCTGTCTGTGGTCGCGGTGGGCAACACCGAGAGTGATTGGGCCGGTAGTCCGGACAGGTTGGATCTTTGTGGTTGGCGGCACGACTGTGTCTGGCGCAGTGGCAAGCTGGGGTGCATTGCACATAACACTGCTGAGGCTGAGTACGTGGCCCTTGGCTCAGGCACATGTGAGAGCGTGTAGTTGCATCGTCTGTTGTCTGAGTTGCATCAGTCCGTCGCATCCATCTTGTTGCATTGTGACAATGAGAGTGCCATGGCCATCGCCGGCAATGACGGTGTGCATCACACACGAACAAAGCACATCAATGTGGAATATCACTATGTGCGTTCATTGTTGCACGACAGCAGCGTCAGTATTGTGTGGATTGAGACAGCACGGTAGGTGGCTGACCTCTTGACCAAGGCATTGAAGCGCGACTTGTTCAAGAAGGCTGTGAGTTCGGTCGGTGTGCATTCGTGAGTTGCACTCATTTTTCCTGCGTGCGTTTCTCCGTGCCCTGGTTGGAGTCTATCTGTTGAATGTGTCGCTGCCCGCCCATGTGCACTACGCCTGTGAGTCATGGGTGAGTGTTGGTTTTTCTCACATCTCTCATGGTACTGTATTGTGTCCTCCCGGCTTGTGTATATCGGTGTGCAGATGACTGACGGCAAGAATCGACACTGCTTGAGTGTCGTCCGGTGGAGCCGACGCACGCTGAGGACTATACACTGTTCGCTCGAGCCTCCTTCCTCCGACGATGTGCTAAGCTCCATCGGCAGGCCTCCTCGGAGGTTGGGCCGCCGGTGGTCACTGCCACCGCGGATGCTGTCTGCATGCGTCTAGTGCTTGATCTGATTGTACCGTTGCATGTGTACCATCCTACTCAACTTAGGATCCAGATCTCATGCTAGCGTGGCACTATTGTCACCAGGGATAAGTGTAGGCGCTGCTCGGGTTTGGGTAGCCATAACTCCTCACTGTTATTTTTCTAGCTGATTCTGACTGCACGACTGCGTTCACAGTGTCTGTATGATGTTATGGTCTTGCTTTGAGGCAAAACGGATGACGCCCGGGTTTTTGTGCTGCTGGCCGTCTTGCAGGGCTCACTGAGAAAACCTGCCAGCCTGAGAATAGAGCTATTTTTTTTATTGGCTGGTGAACTAAGTGACAAACTCTACGGAGCTAGGGGAGGCTAATTCTTGGAGGGGTCTCCCATTGTGTCTCATACTTCATTCCTAATCAGATACTTCCAGTTTTCAGCTGCTTTCTGGCGCTAATAGTGGCGCGCACACTTCTGAGTAACAAACCGGGAGCACTCAGACTTAGACTCTAGAGCAGTAGACTGAGGGGGCAGCAGAGTAAGCAACGAGAGCGGAAGCCCGCACACTGCATCAACAACACTGCTGGCCCAACTTGCTGCCTAGGATTTACAGCTTTGGCAACAACTATTGTCGTTTCAGTCTCGATTGTTGTGATTTGGGCCATCTACATCTATTTTATGAAGCTTCTTATGATCACTCTGCTATGTGCATGCTCATGCAGATCCCTGATGTGGAGCCGACTGAAGGTGAAGCGTCATTCAATGGTGGTCGAACCACTAGCAACTACAAGACAGCTGCCACCACGTCTCGGATGCTTGTCGGGGCCTTTTGAAACTTCTCTGAATCCACTAGGGTTTTCTTTGTGGACTAGCCATCAGCCCAATTTGCATGTTTTTGCAATGTGTCTCCACCAGTTGATGCTGGACCTGTGTTTGTGACCATTTTTTGGAAGCCTTTGCGCATAGTTGCAGCCAAAAAAGTGATTTTCTGTCGATTTTAGGGCAAACTCACACCTTTGCATGCATCACTCGTCGTGCACTGCCGTATGAATTCATCTTGTGTGTTTGTCAATTTTTATTTATCTTTGCATGATTAAGTTACCGTATTGCAACATTCATTCGCAACACAATCAATTATGATCCATTGCCAGAACAGTAAAACACTTCTTCTGCGTTGGTCCACAATTGTAGGAAATTACTTGGTTTGTGGGTTCGAATAATGGCAAAAAAACCATTCTGGACTCGGCTTGAATGTTCCTAATGCAAACTCTAGGCTGGGTACACGACCGTCGGCCGTGCGCGCGTGTTCCTTGAGGGAAAAGCTGCCCGCTAGCGCAAGTGGCGCTTGGATGTCGATTGTGTCCTATCGTAGTGGACCGTGGATCTGTTTGCTTGACTTTGAGCGAGGAAATGTGGTCACCCAAATGCTCCAGTGGAAAGAATAGCCACAACGAGGATTCCACTGGGCTCTAGTCGAAATTAGGTGCAGGTTATCCACTTAGCCCATATTCCATAGCGGTCCATTATTCGTCCCCATGTGGTCAGATTAGTTAGAAGAACAAAAATCTCGGTGAAATTAGGTGTGAATTCATCCGTTAATACGGTATTGAACCTTATGAGACTCTGCACATCTCCCCCAGCCAAATCCTTCTTGTTCTTGCAATTGTGTTGCGTACTAATACATCACCTGCTTGGACAACGTTGCCACTTTGACAACTACAAAGCTGGGAAGAATCTTCATATCTTCTCATGCTGTCAGAGTAGGGAGACTCTTCTTATTAAGCTACACAGCAAAGACGCAGCACGGAAGGTTGTAGTGAGAATCACAGTCGTAGCCGCATCGTTGGAACCCGCTGCAACAGACAGTGGCAGTAGAGACATTGCAATGTTGTTTGTAGCAGGGGCATTGCCACACAACCACCTCAGGTGGATGGCAACGACGAAAGTAGCAGCGTGAGTTGCTGATACTGCCACATCAGCAATAACAATAATGTGAAAGTGAGGCAGCATCAACGTGAGGTTGCAACAACACAGCCATACCTATAGAAGCAGCAATATGAAGCAGAAGCAATAGCTGAGGATAGCAGCAGAAAGCTATAAAAGCAAGCAATTGCAACAGTAGTGCTGGGCAGCAGTAGTAGCGTGCACCACCAGCAACGAGCGGTAGTAGCAAGCAGTTGTAGCAGCAAGCAGGAGCAATGGTAGCTGGCACCAGCAACAGCATCGTAGGAGAATCAAAGCAGCAACAGAAGTAGTGGAGCAGCAACATTAGTGCTGCAGTAAAAGAAGCAACAATAGTAGCAATTGTGCAAATGCAAGACTGTGCAGCTACCTGGCTACGTAGTGTAGCAATATAAGCTGCATAGTGCAGCAGCAGCAGCTGTATAGCTGCATTGGTACGCGGTGGCTGCAGTTTTAGTGCCCTCTGAGAGAGGGATTGATGAGGTAATCCCCTCCCCACATCATGTGAAGTCACGAGGAACCTGCACATGAGAGAGAGAAGAAGTATAAGAACTTCCGGAAGAGGGTGATCAGGGTTCCGACCCTTCTGAAATCAACATTTAATCTGCAAACATCAGCACGCCCTTTCTAAATTCAGCACAGTGACTGGTGATATCATCACTGCCCAGTCATTGGCTATTATAGTGTGGTTTGGATGTGTGAATTGACCCTCCAAGTGTCCATAGAGTCAAATCGGGAGCCCCTATAACCTCTTCCCTGGAGGTTACTAGCCGCTTCCGCTTCCATCATACATAAAATGGCCACAAAAACCACTCCAAACAGTTGTTCTCAATATCCTGGCAGTGTTTCAACAACTTTGGTATGGTTGCACCCTTTTTGAAAACATGTCTGGACATCATCCCTTGAAAAGGACAATAAGTCATCAATGACGTGATCGCCGATTTCCCAACCGTTGAGGCGATTTGGAAAACCTTCCCATTTAGGCCAGGCATGACATGGCGGTTGCGAACAGCCATCATGCCTGGGATCGGCAGCCTTGCTCAACCGCTCGCTTGCTTGCGACCCTTTGACTGGTCACTCCAATACTGACAGGTCACTTGAGCAACCTTTGGAACCCCCCTTGTAGCCTCCGTGGAAGATATGAACCTCACATAATCTCGTGAGTATCTTGAGAACCTATTTATGTTAGTTGGTGGACCCTTTATAATGTGTTCATCAACCTGCGTCAGTGACATTGCCTCCTCCCATTTGTGTGACATACAAAATGGATTTCACGATTGAACATGATACTACCAAAGGTTGGCCCTCTCCTATCCACAAGTTGAAATCAATACCCCTTGTATCGACTATCTCAATAGGCAAAGACAGTATATCTAGACCACTTTCCATGCTTGATCGGAGACGCCTTCCATTGGTTGAGCATGGAAAACATGAAGATGAGTGTCCTCCCCATGTTGCGATGCTCAATAACGGGTCATGGCCATTCTTTCTTCAATACACCCTCGTTTTGGAACTATGCATCCCCTTTTAAACATGCGAGAAACATCACAAGCCAAAACATAATTACATCTTGTACATCCAGGTTTTTCGTTCATGCGGACTCCTGCAGGGTCCCCTAGTAGGAGGGTCCAACATGTTCTTTCTCACTGCACATGGATTCTCAAGCCCCTTATGAAAATCCGTGACATAGCTGTCACGTGTTCGTTTTACCATCACTGCCATGTTTTGTTGGGACAAAAATTCAGCCACCCAAAAATATTGTCAAATCCTTTTTCTGGGATTTCATTGAAACTTTATTTCACTCACAAACATGTGCGAGTAAAGGGACGATATGCTCAAAATACATACACCACAAGACCAAATTCACATGCAGTATCGTGGTAGACATTTCCATGACACTATATTCAACAACATCGCTAGTGTACCTATAATGACGGATTACACTATCTTGTTTATATGGTGACCTGATACACTCTCTGCCTCTGGAGGGGGGATAGCTAGTGATGAAACTTAGTTAATTCCTATACTGTCTGTGCATTTGTCCACAAATTCCTCTGTAGAAGATAGCATTCTCTCTCTCTCTCTCTCTCTCTCTCTCTCTCCCTCTCTCTCTCTCTCTCTCTCTC
>SZWC01007248.1:29720-42089 GCA_023375785.1 Penium margaritaceum | reverse complement strand
CCCCCCCCCCCCCTCTCCCTCCCTCCCTCTCTCCCTCTCTCACTCCGCAGGTCTCCCCACATCCCTCCTCCCCTCCAAACAAGGTATTTGTATCGAGTATTTTCTGTTTTTCTCTCCTTTTTTGTAGAAAAAGCAAAATCTTAGCCCTTTGTCATAGAACTTTCATCATACAGTTATTGAGTCATGCACATTACTATACATTTATACATAAAAAAATACTAACTTTATCCATCAGCCTATCCTCAAATGGCGAGGAAACATTTGTTGGGTTTACGAGACAAAACATGGATCCATGGAAAGACGATATCAAGTTTTTTAAACCGGTGAAACGATGTGTCTAGGAAACGTAACTTATTGCTGATTGGATGTAGGTAATTGTTTCAAAATTTTATGCCTTCGCGCAAAACTTCGTGGGATAGAACTATCAATCTCAACCATTGGAATGTCAAATTTGTCAAGAATAGGTCATTATACTATACTGGTACATGAAAGGTGGAGCCAAAAGTGGAAAGGTATGATGACAACACGTGGTAGAGGCTGGGATACATGAGGGAACAACAAAATAATGAGGACCATTTGGCATAGTGACCAAATCAAAGCAGTACTTTTCATTCCAAAATGTACACACTCGTCTTGTTGTTTGTTGTTTGTTACCCAAGTGATTCTTAAATCTTAGAATGGATTTTCATGAATTTTGTGATCCATAAATTTGCACACTTTTTGACCTTTGTAATTATTTATGTGATCCTAATTGAACGAATTGGGGTGGACCCTGATCCTTAAATTTGTAGAACGGTCCTGCTCAATATTTTGGTGTTCCATAATTTCACACATCGGTCATGCGCGGTGTCAGTGCACCGACGCCCATCGGTCGTCGTTGCACTGACACCACCGGTTCTGCGCGCCGTCGAAATGATTGCGCGCCACCAACAACTACCAGGTGTCCGTTGCCCATTGATGGGCACAGACCCCATTATAGGGGCTCGTAGGACGTGCCACCCTCTGTCCAATCGCCAACCTTCCGCTTGCAGATCCTACCCTATCAACAGCGTTGTCAGCATGGAGCGGTTTCTGCAGAAGGTTACCCCCGAAGAACGCGTGCGTCGTCTAGAGGCTCAGCTTGGGCGTGCCGTGCCTCCGCGTCCGTAGCCGGTGAAACGCCCAGTTGGCCGCCCAAGGAAGCCCATGCAGTTGACCTTCGACGATTCACTCGATCCGAAGCCAGCTGCAACTTCGTCGCATACAACACCACCAGCACAGTCAAGCCCTGCAAACCCTAGTGACGACAACCCTCTCACGCTGCTGCCGGCGTCCTCGTCGACTGACTATGGTGCCTGTTTCCCTCCGGATGAAGTGAACAGGGGCACAGATGCAGACCGAAGCCCCGTCCCCCCGGCCTTCACGGGATGATGCCCTTCTGCAAAGGACAAGGGCAAGGCGAAGGTGACGGAGGAGCCTCGGAAGAAGCGCAAGTTGCCTCCTCCACCTGTCAAGAGCATGCAACCTGGGGCACTGCGCATTGAAGAGCCAACAGTGCCACTTCCTCCCTTAAGCGACAGTGACACCTCGGACGACGACGATGACGCTGCACGCACATCATGTTGTGCAGGCGGCAGCAGTTCGTCCAGCAGCCAGGCAACGGACGACTCAACGGACTCGGAGTGCCAGGCGATCGTCCCAGTTGGGCAGACGACGACCTCGGAGGACACCAGTGGTACCGGACGTTGCCGTCGCAGAGGGCTGTATGCCGACTGGTTCGGTAGCGGCAATTTCCCTGCCATCTACCGAGCAGTCAAGGCCCATGCAAATGTTTACGCAGCAGTGAAGCATCTGCAACGTGCTTTTTGCACACCTGATGGCATGTGCGTCTTTGACAAGCTGGCAGTGAGCACTGTGGCTTCATGGTTCATTCCAGGCACCAAAGTTCTCAAGGACCAGTACGTCCACGCAGCTTCTGTGGCTATGCGTACTGAGCCATCACCACCAGTCAACAACAAAAATCGCGTTCACGGCAACCGCGGAAAAAGGGCATGGCTGGCGGCACATCCCGAAATCGTCAAAGAAATCAAGGGGACCCTCCTGAAAGCTCGCAAAGCAGGCAACCCACTGAATTCGAAGTCCATCCGCCGCGAGATCCGCTACATCATCGGCAAGCACGCTCCCGACGACCTCGCTTGCTTGGGGGATGGTGCATTCGGACGATCGTGGGTACGGAATTTTGTGACCAAGACTATAGGGTGGGCATGGCGTGCAGGAACAACAGCCGCACAGAAATTGCCTGCAGAGTGGGAGCAGAAAGTGGACCACTTCCACATGCGAGCAGCTGCACTTGTCTCGTACCACAAAATCTCCCCATGTTTCGTCATCAACGCCGATCACACGGCGATACAGCTCGTGCCGACTGCTGATTGCACGTACGCTCCCAGAGGATCGTCCGATGTTTCCATCATCGGCCTCGACGACAAACGCGCCATCACCATACTGGTGACGTCGTCGTTTGCCGGCGATTTTTTACCATTGCAGCTGATTTTTGCAGGGAAATCCAAACGCTGCCTTCCGAGAGGGCCGCACGTACGCAAGGTCATTGATGCTGGTTGGCAGCTAGCACAAAAGTCCAACCATTGGGCGAATGGGGAAACAACGATGCAATGGGTGCGGGGGATTGTGCAGCCCTACTACGAGGAGAAGTGCCATGCATACGGACTGGTCCCAGGCAGTGCGCACATGCTGCTGGTGCTCGACGCATGGCTCCCGCACTGCAACGCAACCTTCCGTGACTGGCTGCGCAGCAACTTTCCGCACATGCATCCGGTGTACATTCTGGCAGGATGTACATCGAGGGCACAGCCAGCAGATGTCGGGTTAACTTCACCACTGAAGAACACTGTCGAAGAGCATTTCGGCATGTGGGCAGCAGACAAGACACGCGAAGGAGAGATTCTCTCACTGGGCATGACAATACTGAAAGAAGCATGTTGCAAATGGTTTATGCTCGCATGGCAGAAAATTTATGGGAATCCTGCCATGGTGCGAAATGCCTGGGGACGTGCAGGATTTGCTAGAGTGTTCCAAGCAGACTTTCAGAAGCATGCGAATGGCATGTATGGCCACGTGATGTACGAGGACGAGGGGATCAAGGAGGAGGACGAGGTTGTGGTGTAAGTCGTACGTAGTGCCCTGTCTTTTTTTTTCAAGTACAAGTTGCAATCGCCCTTCTCATGTGCCTTTCTCTCTTTCGCACAAATTTCGCACAACTCCCCAAACAGACTGAAATGACACTACAGTAAGAACAAACCTAATCAGGCTAATGTATTACAACACTGACCAAGGTCCAAAGAAAAATTAATTTCTACCCTAGCACCTTAAATTCGTACAAACAATGTTGAAATTGTTTTAGTGTTCCTTTAAATTCGTTCTATGAAAAAAAAAGGGAATATTTCAACTACGTCCCCAAACATTAAACTCGAATTTAAGAATCACTGGGGTATTTTAAATTCAAATGTTAAGAACATGGAAAAAGGTGCAATGTTCTTCACGGGTACGCTGATGCAACAAGGTGGTGTCAAACACACTCGCTAAAAAGGACAAATCAGACAAAAGCCTAAGAGTCCAGCTAGGCACAAACACCAATACAACCACAAGTAAAAGGAACAACCAGTCAAGGAGAAGGCGGATTGTTTTCATCATATGCAAGCCAAGATAACAGTGTGACAAGTACGTGATCAATCTAACCCATCCATGTTGGTAGTTCAAGGAGTACTTGCAAGGTGTAGCAAGAGGGCCGATTTGGCCCTCCAACCCCGCAATAATGAGGGGGTCATTTGCAACCACCCCTCACTATTGCAAGGGCTTGTCGGTGGGTAGCCATACACTGGCTGCCGGTTGGCTGGCGACCGATTGGGTGGGTGGCTGGCGGTAGGTGAGATGATCGGCCGGCCAACCAATGGCAAGCCATCAACCGCCGATCGCGCTGGTGGGTTTATCGGCGGCCGAGAGGCCATGAGAGCCTTGAGGGCAAAGCTCCCGGCCTCGTGCCACAGCCATTGTTAACCCTCCTTGACAGCAAGAGTGAGCTAGGATGAGGGATTCTTGCGTGCAAGTGAGGCGCGAGAGAGACCAAAAAATTTGGCGCAAAATCGCCAGACGTGCATTGCACGTCGCGTAAAAAAAAAACTTGAGTTTGTTTTAAACAAACTTCCAGTTCTGTTTATGGAGAAACTCGTGCAAGCTCACGAGTTCAAATTAGTACCCCCCTCCCCCCCCCCCCTTGGTTAGGACCGAGATCAAGGGGGCGAGGTAAAAAGAGAAGTGGGCCTCTGGGGACTCCAAATATTTGAGTCTCGCTAAACAAGTCATTGGTGACGATTGTCCCAAAGTGACGTAGAGAGAAAATTCCCTTGAGCGAGCCCTAGATGCCATTTGTAAAATCCGATGACAACCTTAGTGCATGAGCTAGAGAGAGAGCAGTTACACTGATTTTTAGAGCAGAACAACCCTCGTGGCTGAGTGTTCGATGGTTCCAGCGGCTACGTGACGCATGAAACGTCGCGAGCAGCTAAAGTAGAAGAAAAAATGCCACAAGGGGGTACAACATCTATACTTCTCCGTTTCAAGCACCATAGAATGTGTTAGTAAGCTCTTGAGGAGCTCGTCTTCACCTCCTCATTCCTTTGAGCTTCCTCTTATCTCCAGGGGACTGGTTGAATCATTTTGGGACAGGATGGGGAATGTCTACCTCCAAACCACCATTGTTTTCCCTCCTTTTAAGACTCCTTCCTTCCTCCTTCATCCAAAAATTGGGACAACACCCTTTCGTGAGATTAGAGAATCTCATGGCCCAAGAGTACCCGAAAAAGAAGGGGGTGAGACTTTGAAGATTTTTGGTAGCTTCCCCAACCCCATCACGTCAAGGGAGACGCTGCCAAGAGACGTGAGGGGTATCAAGGAACGTGAAGAGGAGGCCAAGGAAGATACAAAGACAAAAGGAAGACACAGATTTGGAAAGAGGGAGTGAGGGAGTAGCTAGGAATTGCTAGAATTTCTCCCACACCTTTCCTCATTTTTTGAGCAGTACTCACATCTCTTGCCATTTCCTTGAAGTGCCATTTTCTATTTTTATAGATTATAGTTGTTACCAAGTTCCATGAGTCACGGCTTAGAAAGACTAGTTTCAAAATCCACCTTGTTGTTGCCGACCGTGGTGGCCTAGAAAAATGCTAGTTTTTTACCACGCGATTGTGCCGATTGTGGCGGGAGACGACACCTCTCCGAAGTTGTGGGATGATCCTCACAGTAAGTACTGGACCGTCCAAGACCAACAAGGGCAAGGTGGTGACGGCCTAACCACATGTCCTCCGCAGACTCCAAGTCTTGGAAGTCACCACTGCATGCACGGTTGCCAAAACAAAGGCAAACATACTGCCGGAGGTAATCCTTGCAAAGCTCGCCAACACCGAGAAGCGTGCGGAATCCAGAAAAGTACTTGACGAGCACGTCGATGTGCATGTGGGCGACTTCCATGCAATGGATGGCGCGCTCAAAGAGGACCATCCGAGCATGGACCTCGATGAAGTGTACAACGCCCATGATAGGGAAGGCCACGTGGATCACTATCATCGCCATTGTTGTGCACCAAATCTGTGCCGCTCGCTCTAGAGGGACAAGACCCTCGTTGGATAGCCTGAAGCTGCAACAAGAACAAGGTTGTCAAGTGCAGCAAAGGTGTCAAAAGTAGCCATGCAAGAATTTCCCGCAAGCACAAGCCAGACGATGTCACGGTGAACTCAGTTTGCAATGACCGCCGGAAGATTGCTAAACTGGCTGACAAGGCGGCGGGCCCACTCAAGATCACCACTGACGGTGGAGGCGTGGCATCACATGGAGTAGTGGGGATGGACCCCCCTTCTTATGATGTGGATGCGATGGGGCTAACTAATGTCCATTTGAGTGGCGTTAATGACAACAGCCTCCTCCAGAAGGCGGGACTCCTCGGAGGCGTGTACGCGAATCGTACCCTCCTATAGTGAGGAAAGGTGTACAGACGACACGAAGCCCTTGAGGCTATTGATGTCAGGTTGACGACATCGGAGCCAAATTTCGCATTTGCCAACCTGCTGGCCAACATGGGGCAAAGCATCATAGACCTCAACACTGATCACCAGCTGCAGTGCCTGGTCGCTCAGAAGGCAAGCCGTCGATACTACAACCTCAACAAGGTGTTGTAGAGCATGACCCAGGTACTAATGTAGCACTGATCGCAGCAGGCCACAGGTGTTGATGCCACCGCCGGTGGTAGCGACAACTTGCCTACCTGAAATACTTCGATATTGGTCATGAAATATCCTTCCTCCATGGTTTGGAGATCTTTCGAAAGTGCGTGTCCACATGGCACCACTCGTTCAATGGGACAACCTTACCACAACACGACTTGAGGACAAGCTCTTTACGTACGTGGTCAAGGAGTGGGGCGGACAGCGACCACACCTTGAGTATCATCTTATGCCATGGTAAGACTTCTGCACTATCATGTGGAAGAAGTGCACCCAGTGTGAGGAGGCATAGCGTGCCATCCATAAGATGAAGGAATTCAGGCAGCTGGGCAGCTCGCTCAAGGCCTAATTGAGTGAGTTCATTGCACTCGTGGAGGAAGCCAAAATCTTCACCGAGGGCGATGGGACCCAGACATTTGAGTATCCAGAGTGCTTGCTGCTGGAGTACTTGCGTGATGGTGTATTAAGCAAGAAGATGAAGGACAATACTACCACGTCGGCAACTGGCCAAGCTTGGACAGGTTGGAGGGCATTGCACAACTACATGAACAAAGTGTATACAGCGAAGCCGAAGTACTACTCTGATGCACGGATGAATGCACTTGCACAGCAAGGTTGCAACATGTACATGGATGTTATACGAATTGGTGGGTTAGTTGGACAATGGGGTATGGCCAAGGGCAAGCAGCCCGCAAACCCTCCAGCCAAGAAGGCTGGTGGGCACAAGGTCCCAAACAACAAGTGTAGCCGTGAAAAAAATGAGCTATAGGTAGCATGTTAGCTTCGCAATGCTGCCTTCCACGTTGGGCTATGCAACAACTGCATGTAGCCTGACTTCTTTATGACCCACTGTCCTGATGTTGTTGGTGGACACGAGGCTGCGACGTTGGCCGTAGTTGTGGCACCTTGTGGGGGTGGTGTTGGAGGAGGCCACAAACAAGGCCGTGGTCATAGCAATGGGTCCAGCCGTGGTAATGAACATGGTCATGTTCTGTGTTATCCCTCGTCCCCGAGTGTTGTTTGTGGGGACCACTCAGGGAAAAAACTGGATCGCACGTGTGGGTTCATGTTTTATGATGAGGATGTTGAACAATTTGAGAATTTGATGAGGTTAGATTTCTCCGTTATCCTATCCCCTCTTGTTAAACTTCATTTGACACTTGCTAACTAGCATTGTCTACTAAACCTTTCGTATGGACAATATACATGGTCAAACATGCTTAGTGGTGGTGACAGCGGCCTCGGTACAAGAATTATGTGACACGGTGATCGAAGTAAACGGCCTCAAAGCAGTGAGTTCAATCACGTCCGCGGTATCATTGGTCATCGATTTCAACCCATTCGAATTCAAATATTGGAAGATGCTAGCCAAATTCACACGCAGCCACAATATGTTGACTCGAGTGGATAAATCATGGGAGTTGCGGTGCCCACCGTATAGATTCCATGTTCATCACAAACTCGGCTTGGCATTGTTGAGCCTCTTCATTCAGATGAATGGAGGTAACATGACGATACAATTGAAATAACACCTAGCTAGTGCCCCAGTTAACATATTGGCTTACATGGGAGGGGGATGACTCCTTCCTTAGCCTTGGTTTTACCTGACAGATTGCCCTGAAGTACAAGCCATCAAATGACGTAGTTTTCATTGGTGACAACCGCATGGCAGTTGTGATCGGTACATGTGAAGCAAATTCTTGTATTCAAGGCTACACATGAGTTTCACGTTCAAGGTACTCAACTTTCTTGAACCATTTGACGTGGTGCTAGGTGATCCCTGGCTCCCTATGTTTTGAACAAAAGTGCTTGATCCTTCGAAAGGGACAACGTCATTCTACATTGATTCCAAGTACAGAATTGTTATCAATCCAACAAAAAGTCCATGCTAGCTTGTGTGCGATGTAGATCAAGAGACGTAATCGACAAGGGTGTCAATACTTCTCGACTTAGCTGCAAAAAATGGAGGATGACATGACGAAAGACAAACCGCAAGAGATAAAAACTGTATTGGAGGAGTTCTTGGATGTATTTTAAGACACATCGGCTGAGCTTCCAACAAAACATCGCATAGGCCATACAATCCCGTAGCAACCAGAGTCTACTCCTCCGCTCAGACCCATGTATCTCTTTATTCTAATGAAATGCGAGAGGTTGAATGCCAAATCAAGAAGTACCTTACAAAAGGATGGATCAAGTCAAATATCTTACCGTATAGTGCGTCCATCTTGTGGACCACCATACGTTGAACAAGCTGACGGTGAAAAATTGATTCCCCGTATTGCGGATTGAGGACCTGTTTGACCAAATCTAAGGGGTAAATTTGTTGTTTTCCTTGGATTTGTCTCAAGGGTACCATCAAATCCGCATCACGGAAGATGATGCGCCCAAAATGGCATTTCATGGGACACTATCAGATCTGAATTTTGTGCTTTGAGCTAACGAACACCCTGGCATCCTTCCAAGGAGAAATACACCAAACATTTCCCAAGCTACTCAATCAACAAAGCTGAGTAGCTTGTTGTTGTTGTTGTTGTTGTTGTTGTTGTTGTTGTTTTTGTTGTTGTTGTTGTTGTTGTTGTTGTTGTTGTTGTTGTTGTTGTTGTTGAGGGGAGGACCGGGCCGGAAGGTGCGGTCAAGGCATTGGTGGCTCCAATTCGTCAAGGAGGAAGGAAAGCACTCAAGGAGTATGGAACGGAGGATGCAGCAAGCAGGCCAGCGTTTTTGGCATCTGCAAATGAGGAGGATGAACCATGCAACATGCACGGGTTGGGAGAAGGGAGTGGGATCTTCGGTTCTCCAACTTCTCCCAAAGAGGGGGAGACTGTGCATATGGAGTGCGGCGAGGGAGCTGAGATCAAAGGACCGGCACCGGATGCCCTCTCGAAGGGGGAGAGGCATGTACGTCTTGGACGTGCGGCGAGGTAGCGGCAGTAGCGCACACGGCGGTGGCTCAAGGAGCAGTAGCATCTGCAGCACCATGGATTCCACGAGGCTGGTTGCAACAAAGGGCAAGCTAGTGCTGGCAGTACAGGTAGAAGCAGCTTGGTCAAGACGGCACGCCCAGAGGTGGTGGCATCAAGGGCCAAGATCAGTACCAAGGAACCACTACAACAAGGTGGGGAAGGTGTGCAGTATGTTGGGCCAAGTTTGCAAGGTGCCAAGGGTGCTCAAAATGCAATGGCAACCTGAGGCACACTCGGAGGCGCTAGAGGACTCAAAAGGGGGTCCAAGGTCTCTGAAGGTGGGGGAGGACGCCGCAAGGGCTGCGGGTCTCCCATGTGAGGGAGAGCAGTGTAGCGAGGAGGCGAGTGCTCCCTGGTCATCTCAGGTAGGTGACCAACTGCCGTGGTAAGCAGAAACACCAACACAAGAAAGGTCACAAGGCAGGCCACAAGGGCTATGCCAAGTCCCGCATCGGGGCACAAGTGACGACAGCAGGGAGCAAGGTGTCTGCCACTACGTGTTGTGATTGGTGCAGGGCAGCTGAGGAGAGTTTCTCACACTAGCAGCTTGGCCAGGTAGCAGAGCATGGCAGATGTTCAAGGACATGGCATCAAGGTGTGGTGCAAGGGGCAGATTGTTGACATGGTGTGTCCCTTGCCATGAGTGCCGTTGAACATCTGGTTTTGATCCCTGAGGAGTAGTTGAACATCTGATCTGATTGCATGTTTAGATTCATTGGAGTTTTCCATGCAACATCGAGCTTTGCATCGCTCAATTTGAGTGAGTATTCAGAAAGCTAGCCTAGGCCGAAGTTTGGGTATTGGACGGGTGGAATCTGGTACCCACCATGGGTGGCGGGATAATCCACCGCCAGTGATCCGGGTTCGTCTCCAACGAGCTTCAAATGCACCAGGGGCATGAGTGAAGTGACGAGAAGGACCTCCTTGACCAGGGTGACCTTATCCTTGACTTCTGGTCGAGGAAAGGCGCTCCGAGGGATCATGGTGGAAGCGCCTCTCGTTGCCTAGTTTGCAAGGCAAGGTGGGCGGCTCCACAAACGGTTACTTTGACGGCCATAACAGGGGCTCTACTGCTCTGATTTGGGCATGCTTGGATGCGTTGAAAAGCTTAGATCACAGGGTATAAGTATCTGATGTAATCTAACTATGATAAGTAAGAAAAATATGTTTCGATTCAGTTCTACTGAATACAACATGTTCTACCCACTCACATCCATGATCCTTGTGCTCCACAATCTTCACCAGAGGTGTCCATTGGCTACCCCAAACATTGGTAACATACATCAGTGAGAGCTAGATGTCCTTGAGGGTGCCTCCACACGCACTATGACCCTAGCTGGACAGATGTTGCTGAAGACACTCGATGTGTCTAAGTTGGAGGAGACAGTCGATGTGATAAACTGTCTTTGTGTCATCTGGTTGCTCATGTACCTCGCGATGACGACTAGGGCAGATGTTGCCTTCTCTGTGAACCTCTTGGCCTAGTTCACACATTGTCCCAGAGCATGGCGCATGTGGAAAGCACTGCGTGTTGTCAGGTATGTCCTCTCCACTGCCTGGATTGGTCTATGCTATCAGGCACAATTGTCAGTTATCATTGATGGCTACACAGACAGTGACTGGGTCCATGACACTGACACTCGGAGCCGCACAGGCTATATCTTCCTTGTTGGCTGGACCGCTGTTTTGTCGAAGAGTGGTAAACAGGGTTGCTTTGCATCCAGCTCTAGTGAGGCTGAGTATGTTGCTCTAGATGTAGGCACATGTGAGAGTGTGTGGCTCTAATGCTTGCTTCAGCAAGTGCAAATCCCTATCCGCTGCATCACGTAGCGTTGTAACAACCAAAGCACCAAGGCTATTTCTGAGAATGATGGCATGCATCACACACATACAAAACAAGTCAATGTTGACAATCGTTTGTACGTAAGCGCATTGCTACAGGTGATGTCTGGATCGTCACCACACGTTAGCAGAGAGCTGAATTCCTCACAAAGACACTGTGCAGTAACGTCTCGAACGCAGCTGTGCACGCTGTTGGGCTGTTAAGTCCGCATGGCAATCCTGGATTAATGGTTGTCTTCTGTGTGTGTACAGTTTCATGTCACATCTTGTAATTCTTGTGTGTGTTTGTGAGTTTGTGTTTGTGTGCGTTGGCTGTGGGCCATGGGAGAGTGTTGGTGTGTGTACCACGGACACGTTGTGACCTCTGGCCTCGCTGCACACTCACGTCACTGGTACATGGTGATTGATGCTGGAGTTATACTGGCGCTCGTGCCACAACAGACATGGAGATGGCATATGGATGTGCACAAGAAGAAAATCCAGAGGCACCTGTACAGGGTCCCGTGTCATAGTTGCTACTATCACAGGCTCACGGTCCCTGCTTGAATTATTGTTGACACTAGGCTTCCTAGTGATACTTTGGGGGGGGGGGGGGGGGGGGGGGCTGTAGCAGGGTTGCTCCTCCCAGGTTGTGAGCTGTTGAATGTTTGTAGATTTATTCAAGTAGCAGGTGCCGACTCGGTGCATCACTAGGCATGAGGTGCGAGCAAGGGCGAGCTCGTTGCTCGTCCGCTCGCAACCTCTCTTTGTTGCACACTGCATCTAACAGCTCTATTTTATCTGACTGAGGACTTCACGTTTCTTCACATAATTGAAAACCTCACGTCCATGGCTCTTTGCGCCTAGCCTCTCTCACTTACTCATGTCTCCCTCGCTCCCTACCACTAGGCGCATCTACCTATAGTTTTGAACCACCACTCACTGAATTTGTGAACAACCCTGTCCAATGTATTGCCGTCAAAGCACCTGGCAAAAGCTAGATTTTGGTGAGCACCCAGTTCAGTTTTCAGCAAAAGCACACAAGCAAGTGGTAACGTATGTGGCTGAAGCACAAAATCATGCAAGGCTGTTCAGGCCTAGTGTCCACTTGATCTAAGGGGTTGGCTTGTTGTAAAACCACGTCATCATGATGGAACAACGTGTGTTGTTGTCTCCCTCTGGTCAATCACCTGTACCAGTGGGGTGAGTGTGCAACGAGGCGAGAGGTCACGGTGTGGTATTGACACATAACCAACACCCCCCCATGACTCATAGCCCACACACACACACACACACACACACACACACACAAA
>SZWC01007248.1:7050-29535 GCA_023375785.1 Penium margaritaceum | reverse complement strand
AGTGACACAGAACTGAACACAGGCACTGGCACGACAGATCAGCCTGCAGTATAACAAGTGCAGAAACTAGATTTTGGTGAGCACCCAGTTCAGTTTTTGGCAAAACCACAAAAGCAAGCGGTAACGTATGTGGCTGAAGCACAAAAGAATGCAAGGCTGTTGAGGCCTGTTGTCCACTTGATCCAAGGGGTTAGGTTGTTGTGCAGCCACGTCATCATGATGGAACAAATTGAGGTGTTACCTCTCTTTGGTCAGTCACCTGCATCAGTGAGGTGAGTGTGCAATGAGGCAAGATGCACGACGTCACAAGAAGTGACACAGAACTGAAAACAGACAGATCAGCCTGAAGTACAACGAGAGCACAGCAGCCCAACAGCGTGAACTACTACCTTGAAGACGTTGTTGCAAAGTACCTTTGTGAGGAAGTCAGCTTGTTGCTGTTGAGTGGCAACCCACTCAATCTGAACATGGCTTACAACCACACGCTCATGCAAAAAATGGTGTTACACATTCATGTGCTTTGTTCCAGTGTGATGCATGCCATCTTGCTCAGCAATAGCCTTCATGTTTTGATTGTTGCAGTGTAGAGTGATGCAGCAGATGGGAACACGCAACTGTTGTAACAATCGACACAACCAGACACTCTCATAAGTGCTTGCTCCAAGAGCAACGTACTCAGCCTCAGTAGAGCTACGCGCCACATAACCCTACTTGCAACTTTCTCACGAGATGGTTGTTCTCCTAACCAGGAAGACATAGCCAGTGCAAAAACGAGCATCCGCATCATGCGTCCAATCGCTGTCAGTGTATCCGTCCACAACTACGGACTGATGTGTCCACTAACAAGGACCAATGCGAGCAGTAGAGAGCGCATACCTGACAACACGCAACGCTGCCTAAATGTGTCGTGCCCTTGGACACTGTGATAACTCAGCATGAAAATTCAGAACAAAGGCGACGTCCGCTCTCGTGGTGGTGGCCAGGTACATCAAAGACTCTATGACTCGTAGGTAGACGGTCAGATCCACTGGCTCCCCCGGCTTTGACACATCCAGTGTTTTCAACAATTTCTGTCCGGCTGGCGTCATTGGTGTTGAAGCAGTGGACACTGACTCGAGCAGGGGGGCAAAGCGCTCCCCCAGGCTCCTGATGTACGCAGCTTGGTGAATGTGAAGAACACGACGAGTGCGGTCACGCTCGAGCTCCATGCCCAGAAAGACATGAGCCGGACCCGAGTCTTTTATCTTATACGTTAACTGCAACAGGGAATATACAGATGCCACTGCCTCTTGGCTCGGTGACATAACTAGCAATTCATGGACGTAGGCGAGGATGGAAACAAATGGTACAAACAGTGGGTTGACAAAAAAGGAAGGATCCACCAAGCTATGTCGGTATCCCCCCTTCTCCAGGTTGAGGTGATCTCCTTGTTCCATTACATTGGTGACTATTTGAGGCCATAGAGAGCCTTTCGCAGTCGCCAACCTCTGCCGGTGCTGTCAGAAAATCCTC
Source organism: Penium margaritaceum (assembly GCA_023375785.1). NCBI lineage: Eukaryota > Viridiplantae > Streptophyta > Zygnematophyceae > Desmidiales > Peniaceae > Penium > Penium margaritaceum. The sequence goes on along the minus strand of SZWC01007248.1, from coordinate 28,023 downwards.
AAGGCTACACAATGTAAATCTCCTCATCCAATCAGTTGTACAAGAACGCATTATTGACCTACATATGTTCGAGGTCCCAATCATTGTGCGCTACGAGTCTCAAGAGGGCTTGAGCTGTGGTGTAACGTCCGACAGGAGTAAATCTCTCGTTGAAGTCAACACCAAGGACTTGGGAAAACCCTTGGTGGTAACACGTGCCTCGTATTTGTCAAGCTCACCATTGGGCTTGTATGTCCAAAAAAGTACCCATTGGGTATCAATGGCCTTGCAACCTAGCGGTAACTCAACCAGCTCGTAGGAGACCTCATCATTTAGAGCTTTTAGCTCATCCCGCATAGCAACCTCCCACTGCCGTGAGTCGGGTTCCGCACGTGCTTGTTGAACTGTGGTTGGATTAGGCGACCAGAGTGTGGCAGTGTCAGCTGCATGAAACTCTATGACACTATCAAGGATGGCAGCGTCAAGTGCATGCTCGTGCTTTGTTGTAAGAAATGCATACCCAAGGACAGAACTGGGGTGGAAAACCCCTATGGCCAAGCCCAAGGCATCCATTTTGGTCGGTAACACAGGTGAATCCTCATGTTACGACTGAGAAAAACGGGCAGAGGACACTGAGACCCTGGAGGAGCGGGTAGGGAGTGCTTGGAGACGTCCACCACAGGCAAAGGGTGATATGGGTGCTGGACCGAGGGGATCGTCAGACGGAGGGAGGTCAGGATTAGACTGACTGGGCACGACAAGAGTGAGCGGACTGGAGGGAGTTACAGAGGGGTGTGCACGAGATACAGACTCAGACGGGACAGCAGGTAAGGACAAGGCAGGGGAGGCTGGAGCTCCGGGTGAGCTAGGCGACAAGGACAGGAGAGAACCAGAGGACTGCATAGGTACTGTGCATCATGCCTAGAGATGCGACGAGGGTAAAGGCTACTAGGAAGGGATACCAGCATGGACTGCAGGGCGGACCTCCCCCCCCGGCCGAGATGGCGGCGGTAGGGAGGCAGCGGATGAGGGACAATACAGGTTACCGAGAAACACAGACTCAAAGAACAGGACATCACGAGACACAACAACGCACTGGCGCTTGGGGTCCAAGAAGCGCCAGGCTTTTAAATGGGTGGAGACACCCAAGAAGGAGCAAAGGTGCCCATGCAGAGAGAGCTTCCTGTTACAAAGGTCCTCAAGAAGCCAGGCAGATGCAATGCTCCTCCACACCCAAGAGAGGCAAAGATCACCGTGAGTGCCGTTCCAGCGCTTTAAAGGAGTGATGGTGTGAGGAAGAGGCTGTGGGGAATATGTTTGCAGACCCAGGTCATGTAACTCCTAACCTGAAAAGCGGAAAGTGGAGAGAGACCAAACTCAGACAAAAGGGTGCAGACACCATCGGCAAGTGTCCTATTCCAGCATTCAGTGACTTGGTAGGGAGGATGGATTGTGTAGGAAGCTAAGGTCTCCAGAGACACCCGTTTGGACTCAAGGAACCAGGCGGTGGGGCCAAAGAACTCACCATCTCCATCACTGCAAAAGATGCACAGCAAGCACTGACACAAGTGTTCAACTTGCAGTAGCCAAGACTCAATGGTCACACAAACATCATTCTTCTCATGAAGAGAGAAGATCTTGCAAACCGCGAGAAATCATCAGTAAGACAAAGAACATACCGCCTGACATCCCCAAGGAATTCATGGGGAAGGGGTTACATGACATCAGCATGAAGAAGATCAAGGGGATAAGGAGTCTGAGAGTCAGAGGAGGTAAAAGGAGAGCAATGCATCTTGTCTTGGGCACAATCAAGACAGTCAGACGGACACGATGAAGGAAAGGTGGACGGTGACAGGCTAACAAAGGTTTGAAGCCGGAGCATGCTGGTGATAACATCGATGTGCACATGGCCAAGGTGGCAATGCAAGAGCAAAACATGATCAAGAGAGAGAAAGAGTGCGACATGGACAAGAGAAGAGCCATCAGAGGAGGCATGGGGGTCAAGGAGGGGCACATGGCAAAGCTTCTCAGATTTTACAATGTGCAAGATGACACGACCGCAAGGATTGAGACGGACTGTGCCAACACCCTAACTGGGTGAGACATCCATGCCTTGTTCGTCTAGGGAGGTTAGCAAAAACAACCTGAGCTCCAAGGAAGGTACATACAGAAATTCAGGCAAGAACAACACACCACTGGGACCAATAAAGAAAACAATGCCAACATCCTAAATGGGAAGAAACTGGCCGGACCCGGTACGCACAGAACGAACTGAACTAGCGGTAACCAAGGAGGTGGTGCCGAATCCAAGACACTGGAGACACTGCCATGAGGAAGAACACCATAGGTAGCAGTAGTGCCAACTGTGGGAGGAGACAAGGAGCACGTTGCAGGATGAAAAGGAAGAATGACAGACTGCCAATGCTCAACCCACGGAACAGACGCAGACAGGAATGCGAGGACATGACCGTAGGGGTCCCGACGAAGGACAGTGTCAGTCTGACAGGAAAGAACTCTGGCCAACACAGTCACACTCGCACCTCCCTGATCGTGAAGGTGAAGGCACTGGAAAAGAGACTGCTCTAGCTGGCGCTTGTCATCGACTGATGGCACCGAAGGTAGGGTAGAGGACCCTGAAGAAGAAGGATACCACGGAGGAGTAGTGTAGGCCAGGGAAGGCGGTCCATCGTAGACAGGCACTCCATAGGGTTGCGGCCAGCCCCAGGTATACACGATCGATGGGTGAGTCGATGGACACAAGCGGTGGTGTAGGCCTGCGTGGAGGAGCTTAAGGACCTCGGGGAGATGCTGGAGCTGGTGCTGGAGGCGTAGGATCTTGAAGGACCTCGGGTGCACGCCCAATGAGCTCGAATGGCACGTGCAAGACGCAAGTTGTCAGGGGGTGCAGGGCACGTTCGAGCGCAATGCCTGAACGAGTCACAATTCCAGCAGACAACCTCGCAAGGAATGTGAGACAACGAAGCATCCTTTGCTTTCTCCTTGTCCCAGCCATGACCACGGACCACGTCCACGGCCCTGAGAGGCAAGGGATGTGGCAGTGGAGGCACTAGCTGCAACAGAGGTAGACGAGGAGGCAGTAGCTACAGATGAAGGAGGAGAGAAGGTAGTGATGATGGTGGCAACCCCTGTCACAACTGAATGGTGAAGGCGTTTGTTTTGATGGCTGGTCCACCAGGTGGCAAACCTCTGAGCGATGACGTCCCAGAGGGCACCAACACCAAGAGGAGACTTAGCAAGCACTGGTTGGGAGGCAAGGCGCTGCAGCTCATCAGTCGTAACATCGCGGGGGAGGTCGGACAGCTCAGGAATCAACCCATTGACCATAGTGAGCACAACAGATAGCTGGCCGGACACAGCCTCGCCAAGCTCGCAAATAATCTTGAGCCCCGTGAAATAAGGTGACCCTATTTTTATGGCATACTTGAGGCCTCAGCCGAGTTTTGGGGACATCTGGACCATTTTCCTTTTTTTTTCCCGGAAATTCAGGTTGTGGTCGATCTTGACTCTGCTCAAACGCGGGCGAAAGGAGGAGGAGGAGCACGAGTGAGTGAGCAAGCGAGCGAGCAGTGATTCTGCTCACAGATTCTGTTACATTTCAAACACACCATGCAAGTGTGTCTCTTACCCTCTCAGCAAGTAATGTAAATGTTATGCAACTCATTGAGGGGCTGTCTTGGAGGCGAGCTCCCGACAACGTGCACGGTCAATGGTGGAAAAAAAACTGGTGACTCAAACCATACGACAATTGTAGCAATTCCGGTAGCGTACGCAACAAGACGACTGCACTCACCACCGAAAATCATACACGGTGACGTCCGGTGCACAAAGCGGCTCACCAGAGTAGTGGGCATACAAGATACAAGACGAACTGTCAATCTGGATGATCGAACAGTGAAAATGCAATTCTCACACTAAACATTTGGTGAATATAGGGAACCAGGTATAGGTGCAAGTACCTTGTTGTAGCAAGTGAGAGGAGTAGTAAGCTGGGACCAAGACTTGCTGGTCAAGCAGTATAAATTCCCTGTACATTACTCATTCTAGTTAACCTACCAGAATTTGTGTTTTTCCAGTTTTGGCTTCCAGCCATCTCCCAATCTATATCTTCCCTGCGAATGTGCTCTCCACACACCAAGGTCCAATCTTGAAAGAGTACACAGTCTCGCATCTGGTATCAAAGCCAGAGCCACGAGTTGGACGGAGCCTAAGACACGGAGTACGCCGGACAATGTCGAGGTTGAGAGAGAGGGAGATTGCTGGACCAGACTTCGAAGCCAACGCAGAAGCCAACCTCTGGAATTGTTTTATGTGTTTCTAGAGTATCCACACGACCTACCGTGTACGCATGGAAGAAGACAGGTGACTCCCACACTCGTTGAAGCCATCAAACTTCATCTTGGACTGCCGAATTGCTACCTGAATTATCTTTTTATTGGCAAATCACTGCCAAGGACCTCCAACAACCAAGAGTCATGAAACGGTCATGGAGCAGGTACTACAGCAGATCGTAGAGCATCTGGGAGTCCTCAAGCTACAGAATGAGCAGCTCAATTGACAGATAACAGAATTGTGGGATGGAACTAACGCTTGACAGGGTCGGGCGGCCCGGTCAAGGAGTCCGCCAAGACCAAAGCCAAAGGTTCCATAACCGTTCAATCCCTCAGGAAGGGGTGTGAGCGTACGGACCCTGCTATTTGCCATGAACAGCTACTTTGGGGTGCTTAATCACCCTCTCAAGGATGATGATGTGCTTGTGTTGTTCAAGGTGATGTTGCTATGTGGGGCAGCATTGAAGTGGTGGAGGCAGCTGAATATGCCTACCACTCAAGGTGGAGTTGGGAATGGAGCTTTGCAACATGCGATGTTGTGGCACCCAGGCATGGTGCAAGCTGAAGCGCGCGTGCCGATGACATGGGAGCAGTTTGAGTAAGCCATCAAAGATCTGTTCCATCTTGTGAACGCTTCCATGGTCGCACACAACAAGCCAAAGCAGTTGAAGCAGATCGGCTCAGTCCAAGAGTACACATGTCTTTTCTTGGTGTTTTAGGCAGAGATTGAGTACATGAGCAAGCCTGAGATGGCGGACAAGTACCATGATGGTTTGAAGGTGGAGATTCAGTGTATGCTGGCACTCAGTAAAATCACAAAGTTCCAAGCAATGGTGTGAAATTTTGAGCGTGTTGACGCGCTACGCTACCATCACAGGGGTTTCCATGAGAAGCAAGAGAATTTTCAGTGTTGAACACAACACCAACAAACCGACCCCATGGAGATAGATGCACTACAAGGAGGCCAGCAAGAGAGCAAGTCACGTGGTGGGAACTGTTCAATGTGGAGAAAGCCTAGACACAACAAAAAGAATTACAAGAAGAATCAACAGGAAAACGTCAACCAGCAGTGAGTGACGGATGGCCAATTGATAGGAAAGCTTCATCCGCATAAGCAAAAGTCCTTCAACAACTAGAAAGATGTCGAGCGTAGAGTGAGGGGAGCGGGATCATTTTGAGGATCCTCTTGAAAGCCAAAGTTGCATCGGCTGGTTCTGCGGACGGCGAGGGGCGCCATAATCGTTGGTAGATGAATGCATTCCTGGATTACGGTGAGTCGTACACGTTCTTCAGCAATGAGCTAACAGAAAGGCTGAGGCTTGTACGGCCACTTGGGAAGCCAACTGAGGCCAAGTTGGTGCAAGGAGAGCTGGCTTGAGGGTTGCCTCTAAAACCTTTCAGGGTTGGTCTGAGCGAGTTGTCGTGGAAGATGAACTTCCGCACGTGCTCAATGGATGCCTATGACACCATTTTGGGACATGACTGGCTGCACCGGTGGAATCTTGCTATGGATTGGGTGCACAGCCACGTGAAGGTAAGAAAAAGCGGAGAGCAGATGGTTTTGCCACTGTGGGCAGCGGACAACTCCAAGGCAGGCAAGGTGCCACATTTGAGGTACGTATAGCTAAAGTGTTGTTAGCGCAAGGAAGACCACAAGTTCTTCGTGTGGGTGGAGCAGAAGAAATTAAATAAAGTGGTGGAAGTTCTGGTAGTTGAGGCAAAGCAACAAGACGGAGAGAAACAGAAAGTACCAGCAACAGATCTTTCAAAAGGCATCAAAGGAATTTTAGACAACTACGGTGATGTGTTTTCGACTGAGCTTCCAAACGGTTTACCACCAAAACGTGACATTGACCATAGAATTGAGCTCGTTCTAAGTGCAATTTTAATAGTACGTGTTGCTTATCACATAAGCAACAACGAGCGAGTAGAGCTCAAGAAGCAGTTGGAGGAGGAAATGAAGCAGGGGTTCATTAGGTCGTTGGTGTCACCTTATGTTGCACCAAAGCAGTATAAAATTACACCAACGGTGACACCACCTTCACATTCTCTGTGAAGAAAAAGACAAGGGAGCTGCAAATGTGCATGGACTACCGTGCACTAAACAACATAAAATTTAAGAACCGGTACCCACTTCCAATGGTGAAGGAGTTCTTTGACCAGATGAGGGGAGCGCAGTACTTCACCAAGATTGACTTGTGCTCTGGATACCATCACATCCAGATTGCGGAGCAGGATGTGGAGACGACAGAATTTTGAACACTGTATGGATGTTTTGAGTACCTCGTGATGTCGTTTGAATCAATCAATAATCATGCAACATTCATGATTCTCATGAACATGATTTCACATCCTCTTTTGGACCAGTTTATAGGGGTGTTCCTTGACGACATTCTCATCTACTTGTGAACATTAGCAACATCTTTTGTAGGTGCAAGACATTATTCGGAGAGATAAGTTGTTCATTAAGCTCTCCAAGTGTGAGTTCAAGAACAAAGGGGTGGAGTTCCTTGGGAACATTGTGAGCGGGAAGGGTCTCCGCATGGACCCAAAAAAGGTGGAAGCAGTGAAACAATGGACAAGACCAAAATGTGTGCAAAACATGCAAGTCGTTCTAGGATTTGTCAAAAGTTCATCCGGGTATACACAGAGAAGTTTGAGCTGCTGACACAGCTGCTGAGGAAGGATCACCAGTGGGAAGGGGGTGAGAAGGAGCATAAGAGCTTTGGGGAGCTCAAGTCTACAATGTATGATGCTCCAGTTCTAGTGCACCAAGATTACTCCGAGGATTACATCATGATGATGTAATCCTTACGCCAAGGATGCAAGCAACTATGTCATTGGGTTAGTGCTCATGTAAGATCGTGAAAAAGGGGCTACAGCCAATTTTGTATGCGTCTTGCAAGCTGTAAGTTGCAGAGTTGAACTACGTAATCCATGTGAAGGAGATGTTGGCTCTTATCCATGTGCTCAGGCATTGCAAGTACTACCTCGAGTCACAACGCTGCGTTGTCTTCACGGACCACTATGTCCTGAAGTACTTGAAGATGCAACAGACCCCCAATTGCTGGCTGACTCGCTGGATGGAGTTTTTCACAAGATTTTTTTGGCAACGAGATCCATCACAAGCGTGCGAAGATGAACTCGGTAGATCCACTATCAAGGAAGCCAGGCTTGAGCCTTGATGCCATCTCCATGCTGGTGGGATCTCTAGTCATGCATAGCCTATTCAAGCATAGCTATGGCGTAGACGGGGAGTTCACCGGGGGTGTGTTGAAAGACACAACGTGGAATAGAGTACATTGGCGCAGGGGACAACAGCGGAAGATTGTTGTCTTAGACTATGAGCCATTGAAGCAATTTCTGTTAGAGGAGGCACACGATACCCACTACTCGGGTCACTTTGGCTTCGACAAGATGCTCAAAGCCTTGGTATGCCAATACTGGTGGTCATCAATGTCGACTGACGGCAAAAAATTTGTGAGCAGTTACGAGGTCTCCCTAGGTAACAAGGTCTCCCTAGGGTTTTGGCACACTTGGGTCCTCAGTCAAGTTTAGGGGACATCTAGACCATTTTCCATCTTTCAGAAATTCAGGTTGCAGTCAAGCTTGACTCTGCTCGACCGCAGATGCACGAAGGAGGAGGAGCGCGACCAAGAAAGCAAGCGAGCGAGCGAGCAGTGATTTTTCTCACAACTTGCATGGCATTTTTAACATGCCATGCGAGGGTGACTTTCACCCTCTCAGAGAGTAGCGGAACGGTTATGCTACCCGTCGAGGGGCTGTCTATAGGACAAGCTCTCGATAGCGTGCATGGTCAATGTCGGGAGCAAAACTGGTGACTGTGACCATGCAACGGTCGCAGTACTTCCGGTGGCATGCACAACAAGGTGACCATACTCATCGCCAGGAAGAATACGCAGTGATGTCCGGTAAAAGAAGCATCTTGCCGGATCAATGCACGTCCATCGCGTGGACACACAAGGTACAAAATGAACCATTGATCTGGAAGATTGACGGTCATGCACTTCTCCTACTAAGCATTAGGTGCAAGTAGGGCCACGGGCACACGTGCAAGTAGCTTGTTGTAGCAAGCTACGGGAGTAGTAAGGTGGGGTCAAGACTAGCCAGCCGATCAGAATGTATACCATGTACATTGCTCATTCTAATGAACCTGTCATAACTTATACTTTCTAATTCAGGATTCCATACATCTCCAAGTCTAACTTCTTTCTACGACTGTGCTCTCCACACACCAAAGTCTAATCTCCAGAATGCACACAATCTCACACCGCATATCCAGTTGGCATAAGCTGTTTTGTGCGTACGCATCAAAAGTGTGTTGAATTGCATGGTGAGCGTGCTTTGAGCCGCTTTTCCAGTAACGGTGGTGCAACAAAAAATCATGGTGTACACAACGACCGGGTCAGCCCAACTCTGAGCGGCAGGGTCAGCATTGTAGGTGTCAACGTCATCTACAAGAATTTTTGGCAATGCAGCAATGAGGGCGCGGACAGCGTGAGCGGATTCGGCAGCGAAAGGCATGAATGGGGGGACCACTGGAATTACTACTCCCACAAGTGTTCCCCCTGAGCCCAGGAACTAAAGCAAGTTTCCCAGGAGGAGAAAGCAAGTCCAGTGGCCAGGACAGGGGGTTGAGAGAAGAAGTCATGCTGACCGGAGATGATGGCGGGATTGGTAGCAGGAGCAGTATTGGTGAAGGGTACGGCAGCGGTGCTAGCAGAAAATGGTGTGGAGGAGGCACCAGTATTGGTGCCAGCAGTAGCACCTGCTAACGAGACTGATACAGTAGCACAATGGCAGTGACCTCATCAACAAAGGTAGCACAATTGTCATTGGTGACTTTAAGGGTAACCCTTGCATGAGTCACCTTTGCTGGTGCTCTGTTCATGCTCTTTTAGTGGTAGCTTGCTCGTCTGACTTGGGTTGGGCTGTCTTGAAGCACTCATAACATGTGCCTAGGTACTCCCAGTTCTCTCATGCTCATTGGTGCACGGAAAACTACATAAAAAACTTTCCAACAGAGCTCGTATGTTTTCACCATGCCTGATGATGATGAGTCAATCATAGCAAAGTTGTAGCGCCAGCTGAATCTCGCCCACGAGGCTCAGCCTGATGCTGAAGATCTCCTGAACCTTGAGGTAGGTAATTGCACTGCCTTTGTTAATGAGGTAGCTACCATTGTGCTTTAGAGTCTATCCACTGTATTCGCCCCTCCTGTTGATAATCCTAGCACCAATATTGGTGCCTCTTCCACACTATCTGTTGCTAGCACCTCCGCTGCCAACCCTACTGTCCCTCATACTACCACCACCACTACCATTGTGTCCTTCTAGCATGATTACTTCTCTCAACCCCATGTGCTACCCACAAGGCCCGCCTTCCTCCCCTAGGAGATACGTTGGGAGCACTACTTTCTAGCTGTCCCTCCCTTCATACCTGCAACTATTGAGTCTACCTGTGCTTCTTACTCCCTCACCATTGCTGCATCTGAGATGCTCATTAATGTTGTTGACACCTTCAATGCTGATCCTGCCACCTAGCGTCTAGCTAACCTAGTCGGTGCGTACCCTGTGCTTTGCCGCTGTACCACCATCACTGGCTAGGCAGTCCAAAGTGTGTTCACCATCCAGTTCAACATGCTCTTGATACGTGCAGACAAAATGACTAATGCGTATCGGGCTCGTGGGCTCAACCTCCTTCGTGATCTTGGTGACACAAAATCCGGCCAGCTATCCGTGGTCCTCACCATGGTTTATGGGTTGATTGCCAAGCTCTCCGACCTTCTTCATGATGTCAAGGCAGATGAGTTGTAGTAGCTTGAGTCCTAGGTTGTTCCACCGAATTCCCCGCCTGGTGTTGGTGATCTCTAGGGATTCACCATTGACCACCTCACTGAAATGTGGACTAGCATCCAAAACAAACCCTCCACCACACGGCTGTTATGGAGGTCACCGCCATCACTGCTGCCTCATCTCCCTCACCCTCTTCAACTGCATTTTCTTTCTCTTCTTCATTTGCTTCCTCTACTGGCATAGCCCTCGCCTCTCAAGGCCGTGGGCATGGCAAGGGTCATGGGAATGGCAAGAGGAAAGCCAAGATGCTTCTCCTTCTTGTGTGCTTGGATAAGTCTTGTGCTGGAACTCTGGCTCTACTAAACATTTCATGCGTCCGTGCCCTGCTCCCCATGATGACCTATATCGTGTGCACACCATGCACCTTTGCCTCATTCACTTCCAGCTCCAGCACTTCCTGTCAGTCCTCCACCCCCTCTGCTCAGGCTTACTCCACCATTGGTGTTTCCTCCGCTCCTCCATCGGCTTCCTAACCCTACGGTTAGCCTCTCCCATACGGGGCGCCAGCCTATGCGGGGCTGCCTTCACTTGCATATGCGGAGCCACCTTCACCAGCCCATGGCACTCCTCCAAAGCACCCTTCTCCTTTGGGCCCCTTGAGCCCTGCTCTGGCTTTTTTAGTTGATGGTGAGCGCCAGCTGGAGCAGTCTCTCCTCCAACATCTTCACCTATGCAATGAGGGAACTAGAGTGTAACTCCATTGGCCAGAGGTCTCACGCAAGAGACTGACACCGTTCTTTTCATTGACCCCACGGTCATGTTCTCAGGTCCTCGTCTGTGTGTGTTCTGTTGATAGAGAACTTCCCTGTTGTCTAGCTGTCCATACGTCGTCTGTACAGTCTATTGGCTCTATTGCTACCTGTGGCATCATATCCTCTGTACATGCACTGGGTCGCTTCTCAATCCTTGACTCCGGAGCCACCCACCACATGATGCCTGTCCGGTCCTCCTTTACTTTTTTGGGTCCTGCTAGGCCCATTTACTTTGTTCGCACAAGGTTGGGGTAATTACTTCCTGTTCATGGAATTGGTTTCCTCTGCTTGAATGGTCCCAAAAATATTGTATTTCTACCTGAAGTTTTGTACGTGCCTTCTTTCATGCTCAGCTTGCTGTCGGTGATGTACCTCAATGATCAAGGTGTGGATTTGTTACCGCGTGTCACACCACTGTCGCCACCTCCCCTCCATTGCTTGAACCCACCACAGTTCGACAAGCACACGTAGCGTCTGACGTACAATAGTGGGAGGCTGCCATGCAGGATGAATTGAGAGCTCTAGATGACCATTCTGTACATGAACTGGTCGTTCTACCATGAGGGTACAAAGCCATTAACGCTTTTTGGGTGTTTGTAACAAATACTAGCCCAACAATGCACTCAATAAGTACAAGGCGTGTCTTTTTGCAATGGGCTTCTCCCAAGTCCCCGGTGTTGACTTTGACGAGAAGTTCGCAACCGTCAGACGTTACATCACAGCTTAGGCTCTTTTGAGTCTTGTAGCACACCATGATTAGGAATTTGAACAAATGGACATGAACAACGTGCTCCTCCATGGACAGTTTGATGAGGAAATTTACGTAGTTTATCCACTCGGGTTTTTCTAGGAGCACTAACAAAGTTTAGCGAATGCTAAAGGTCCTCTATGACCTAAAACAGTCGTCCAAGTGTTGGAACAAGGAGATTACCTAAACCTTGGAAACTGAGGATTACCAATGCAACACAGTGGACCCATCCCTCTTTGTCTCTCTATCATCGGCACCATTTCCTGTCGCTGCATCACATTACCTTGCGACAATCAGAGCACGATGGCTATAGCTAAGCTTAAGAGCATGCTCACATTTGCACTAAGCATATAAATGTGGAAAATCATTTTGTGCATGAGCGGGTGGCTGCAGGGGATGTCCAGATTGTTTGGGTCGACACCCAACAGAAATGAGCTGACTTCCTCATGAAGGCAATCAGCACTAATGTCTTCAAGGTTGCAGTTCCTGTTCTTCATCCACTATGTGCTTGTGATGCTCCAGGATGATGAGTCGTGCCTGTACTTGTGTACAGTCTTGTGTCACATCTTGTGACATCTGCATTGTGTTGTGAGTGTTCTTGTGCAGGCCGGCTGTGGGTCATAGGGGATTGTTGGCTCATGTGTCACCGCACGTAGTGATCTATGGCTTCATTGCACTCTCACTACATTGACGCAGGTGATTGACCAGAGGGAGGCCTTGCTGCTAGGTGCTCCATCATGAGGGGAGACAACAGCTCAACTGCTGTACATTATGTGGCAAGCCAATCTCATGACGAGTAGAGGAGAGACAACACTAATTTTGGCTGAATCTCTGTGGAGGAGATGAGGGGAAAAAGGCCAAATGATGGAATGCCAGCTGACTCTCGTGGCAATAGGACCATGGATGAACCATGGTTATTTCTTGTACTTGTGCATGAGTGTTGGGCTAGCCGGGTGCTGACCCATAGCCTGCATACTCCTGGTTTTCACCGGCAGCAACTATGAGGCTTTCTCGTAGGCAAGCCAGTTCGGACCTTGGCTGCACGATTTTGGGGCAAGCCGCTCGCTGGTCGCTCGCCCTTGCTCGCTCACGCTCGCTCATATTCTCTTCTTGCTAGGACCTCACTCACTTGTTAGTTCTAAACTCATAGCTTCCGTTGCATTCAATGGCTTATCTTCAACTCATGCATCTTGCATTGTGCATGTTAGCCTAGCTGCTTCCTATTTGTATGGCGTGGCAGCCTACACTAACCTTGTGCGGTCTCCTGGTCAGTTCCCCCCTTTCGTTGGGGGTGTTGGGAGAGTTTTTGGTAAACACACAGTGACCTCTTGACTTTCTTTGCATGCTTGCAAGTGATAGAGACATGGAGACCATAGATGGAAATGACACTCTAAAGCAAACTTTGAGCAATTCAACCACTCAAATGAGTACCAGATAAGAAGCTCCATGGTATTGCACCATGCGCCCTGCACAAATGTGATGTTTGATGTGCATACACGGATATGGATGGTAACCCACCTGGCTGCTATTCATGTACTTGCAGACCCATGAGTGATACGAGGACATGTCACCTAGAGTGGGTGACGAGCTAGATCCTGGTGAGCTCGCTCATAGCCTGTTGCCTCGTTATTCTGACTGCCATCTCAAACTCGCTATGTCCAATTGTTCCTTGATCCTGGTTAGGAGTGTCATGAAATTTTGTGGTGGACACATAGTGACCAATTTGTTGGTATTGGATTTGTGAACACATAAGTGACCTCTAGACTACAACCACATGCACAACCATGTTGGAGGGAACTGAGAACAGTGGAGCACTGTAGTACCAATGCAGGATCCTGAAAAACTGCACCTACCAAGTTATCATCACTCGTCATGGCAGAATATTGGCAGACCACAGGTGTCTTTGATGATAACTCGACGCCACACATATTTGGTGATGGCCTGTTGGGGTTTTTGCCTGTGAGCGACTGCTGCGACCGCGTCAACATCAACTGTCACCTCCATTCAAGCCTCTATATCCTTTGTGACATCTTCCGCATTTGCCACATCTGTTGGCCTGAGGGTGAGTGTGCACCCTGGAGGGTCCCTAGCAGTGGCTAGTTCACACCACCAACTGTTTTTGGAGAGACTGAAACTGTGGAGGCAACTGGTTCCAAGGATGGCAGAAAACTGGTCAGAGAGTGAGGCAATAGTTTTGGCCTGAATTGACTGGTAATGAACACTTTATCAAGGCCCACAAGCAGTGGCATTTTATAGCCACTTACCTAAGCTTTCCAAAACACCAAAGCATGCCAGATTTGGAGCTTCCTAGCAGATTCTATGGCTTCTAGAGTGGCCCTTGGTAGGCTATCCTTTTCCCACCTAGGAAGGCATCCCTTCCTTCCTCTAGAAACTTCTGCCCCTTCCTAGATTCCTCAGCTTGCTTCTAGTAGGAGGGAAGGTGTCTAGAAGACCAAGACACCCCTAGATGACTTGTAGGACAAGTCACCCCTTGTAGAAGGTGTGCCACCTTCCTGGACCCTCACCTGACCTTCTAGAAACTCAAGGAGGAATTCTAGAGTTCGAGCTAGCCTCCTGGCATCTATTTTCCACCTCCCTTGAGGCAGGGCAGAAATTGATCTTATGGGATTTGAACCCGGGCCCCTGCCTCTAGAGGTGGACACCATTAACCACTAAGCCACCTTGGCTTGTCTTTTTGGTGTTCCTTTTTGGAGTCACTCCTGCCATGGTGAGGAGCATTACTCCAACAACATCTTCCAGAAAATGTCATGTCATCTCCATCATCACCCCAGCTCCTACTGCAGTGTCTCCTGCTGCAGCTGCACTCACCAGAACTCTTTGCCTTGTGGTATTTGCGGCCTCAGGGCGAGTAACTGTACTTGTTCTCTCCCTGTCCCCCTCTCTCTTCTCCTCTGTGTGTTCCACAGCTGGGTGCCTTCTGGACTGGGTCGTCTTGCAGCCAGTTGATCACACTAGCAAAGACCACCCTCTTTTTTTCACACCAACTGGGGCAAGGGAAACTCTGCCCAAAACTTTCCAATAGAGCTATCCCCATGTCATCATCCCAATTGATAATGAGAAGTAAGAAAAAATCCAATAGGAGTCACAGCTTTAGTGTGGTTCTCATCAAGAGGCGCTCACAGCTCACTGTCTTGTTGATGAGTCTCTCCGCCATGAAGAGGGCGACCAAAGCACTTTTGTGATCACGTCATTGACTTGTTCCTTATGTGTCTCCAGCCAGAGCTGTGCTCTATTTCTATTGCCTCCACCATTGCTGGTGTCATGACTGCCTTTGCCTATGCCCCAGCTGCATCATCCTCTACATGTGGCGTTGTGCCATCCTCCTCTGATCTCACTGCAGCAGAAGCCAGAGCCGATGCAGCTGCCACTGAAACACCTGCGCCCTCACCACCTTGCCAGCATTTGAATTTGACGCACCAGCTCCCCACTTTACCTCTGGTATCTATTCATCGTTGCGGGAGGTGCGGTTCTGTTTTTGGGCACAGGGTGAGCGACTGTGAGAAAAAAAACATGTTCCTGATCCTGTAGCCGTTCCACCCTTTGTCCCTATCGATTCTGATACTTCCCACACTGTCCGTGCTCTCATTCAATGGGATTGAGACAAACTTACTCACAAGATTGGCACATGTAGCCCCAACTCCATGTATCGTACTGATGCTGACCTGGTTGGCACATACGCTGAGATCAAACACCGGAAAAACATCACCAATCTTGCAGCACAAAGTATCCTCACTTTCCAAATCAGCCGATTCTTGATGAACGCCGATGCTGGGCGCCGATTGCCAATTTATACTGGGCTTGTAGTGTAAATATGTTTTGCAATCTTGGCCCAGATACGCTGTGTCAACTCCCTGCTGTCCTCTCCATTTTTAATGCACCCATACCTGAGATCGCAAACATCTTCCGTGAGGTTGAGGCATCAGTGCTTGAGGCTCTTGCTGCCATTCCAGTCCCGGAAAACTATCCTCCAGGCATTGGCGGCTTGTGGGAGTTAACAGCACATCACCTCACAGATTGGTGGAGTTTCCTACAGGAACAAACACATCCATTAGTCTTCCAATGCTACTACTAATACTGTTGTGTCCTCTACCTCATGCTCATCCTTCTTTACATCATCCTTTGCCTTATTGTCTTCCTCTGCTACTGCTCTTGTCACTCAGGTATCTGGGACTGGGTGGAATCAGGGATGCGGTAAAGGTAAAGGGGCCCAAGGGGGGATGGGAGAAAGGTACTTCAGCTTCCTCATCCTCTTCAACGCTCAGGTCTGTCACCTGTCAATACTGTGACATCTGACAAGATTCAGCCCGAAAATTCCCAGCACCTCTAAAAATTTCCTGCCTGGCTTCTGCCATGTGTGCTCACATGATTTACTTATCAATCAACAGATCATACCCCTCCAGCTCTTCCTCACAAGCTGCATCATCTAGTCATGCTTCCTCATCCACTGCTAAGGACTACAGCAGTTTTACCTTCCCTGACTCCCCATCCTATTCTTGGAGATGGCCATCCTCCTATGGCAGTCCGGCTTATCATGGCCCACCATCTCATCCTTACCTTCCACCTCCCTGGTTCCCTCAAACGCCCACGCCCGCTCGGCCACAGTCATCTGTGGTCATCACATCCATACTCCACAAGGAGGAGAGCTCACGCCAGTTGGATGGTGCCCTTGTTCATCTCATGCAACAGCATCATTTTTGGGATTGGAGAGGTGAGTGTGTTGTGGGAGAAGCAGGGTCACTTCTGTGCAAGTCTGCTTGAGCCCTTTCTGACACGAAGTCTGCGACAATGCAGAGGACTCTGGCTGATGGTGTTCAATGGATTGAGCATTTTCATTCCCCACTACTTTGCTGTTTGTGGTGAGTTCTCATCCATCAACTGCACTGCAGGGTCTGTTCCGCATCGCATATTGCACTCTGTTCATATGCCAGGTGGCTTCTGGATCATTGACTCTAGAACTAACCATCACATGAATTCGCTTTGTACTGTGTCTGTCTTTCTTGATCCGGCTGGTGCTGGTCCATACAAATTCAGGTCCGCTCCTTCCTGTCTAGGGCATTGGCTTTTTTTTTTTTTGGGTTCTTCTTGGGAGGGACCTCATCCTTCGCCTGACCTTGAGATCAGCCTGCTATCTGATATGAATCTCAATAACAAGGGCATGGATTTCTCCTCTAGCCACAAAATTTCCATTGTTTCCCTTTATTACACTGGCCACACTGTTCTTGGTGCCGTGCTATACAGTCATTTGTTTTGTGTTCCATCGTTTTCACCTTCATTGCATGATTTTGCATCTGTGCTTGTCATGCGCTCCCTCTCACCAGCGTAGATTCACATTCTGCATTGCTGCCTCTGTCATATTTACCGCGCATCCGTTTACAATCTCTTGCATATGCCACCTGCTCATGGTTTGGATGCTTCTACTCCCCCGTCCCCCCCCTCCTTGCCTTGCTGACTGTCTTGATTAAGCTCAAGGTAAAATTATCCACTCCCATTCCTCTATCTTTGACATTCGCACACTACATCCCCTTGACCTTGTGCATGCAGAAGTCATGGGGCACTGCCTCATCACACATTGGGTTGCTTGGGTTGCTTATTCCCTTGCCTTAGTGATAACTTCTTGCATGTACACTGGGACTTGCATCATCATCAAGATAGTGTTGTATGCACTGCCCTTGAGACCTGGCTTGTCCAGGCCAAAGTGGTCTATGGCCTCCGCCTTTGGGCTATTTGCTCTGACCACGGCGGCAAATGCATGGGCCCCACATTTCACTTTCTTGAGTCTCACGGGATGCGCATAGAGCCCTTCACACTCCAAAAAAACTGCTTCTCTGAGTTTTGGTTCACACACTTTCTGATGTTGTACGTGCTCCATTATTTGATTCGGGTCTCCCCTCTTCTTCTCCTTCAAAGCCACATCATTGAGCCCTAGCATGCGAGAGCGATCTCATGGGATTTATCAATCTATTCTTGCGCAGTTTGAGATTTGACGTGTCTCAAATATTGGAGTGAACTAGTCAATAGCTAGCTTTTGACTCTTGGTCTCACACGTGCAAAATGAGGATAAAGTAACAAAACCACACTGCATATGTGGATGGGCCCTAACTAGCCTCTGAACCTGCAGCCAGTAGTGTCTTTGAACGTCTGGATGCAAGCCCGTGAAGTGGTTTGATGACTAGTTGAGCATGCAATAAATGTTGCGGCAGATGATAATCTTCTGGTTTGCAACGGTAAAAACCGAAGTCACATATATATTGAAATCCTTGCTGACTTCGCGACAAATATTCCACCAGGCTGGAGGTTTTTTTTTTTTTTAACATCCTCTCCAATCTTATCGCGCACTTCTTACAAACCGTTTCTTTCTAGTGATTGGCTTGATATCAAAATTCAAATACCTCTCAATGATGCGTGAAAATTAAAGCCAGGAAATAATGAACTACCTAAGAATATGATCCGGTTATGGAAGAACAACTCAAATGGGAAGCCGTTGCATAATCATTGCTTTCAATTCCTAAACAATCTGCAAACCTGGAGCTTAGTTCAGTGTGCATCCACAGAGAACGCCTTGTTCCACTTTCAAAGTTCAATCAACAACCCAACAAATAAATTTGGTGTTTGCCCAGCGGATATGGGCTTGAGATATTTCAGTCTGATTTTTAGGCGTGGTCAGACCGGTTTTACCTTATGGGACTTAGCAATGATGTAATTGCGGCAATCGGACAAGGATGGTCTAGAAGGTACTTGAAACCAGTCCATTCTGTATTAGCAATTTAAAAAATACAAACCCTCCAGAAATTGGGGGGTTTGCAATGCTCTACAAAGTGAGGGCATTGTTGATTCATAACTCTACATACCGATCCAGGGTTTTCCGCAGCAAAGATTTCATGCTTTTTTTCTCGTTCCAAGCGGTCAAACTTGATCTTGATTTCCAGATGCACATGGTTTAAGCAGGAAGTGCAGTTGTTGGCCGTGTCAGCTAGGGAAGACTTTCAATGCCACAGATTACCTCAGCGTCATTTGTTCGCTCATGTACATGGTTTCTACAACGCACGATGATGTGGCGTTTGAAGTCAACTTTCTTGCACAGTTCTCACACCAGCCCTGTGAGTGCCACCTTGAAGCAGTACTTCTACTGCTTTTGTATTCACTCTTCACATTGTGAGTCGGACTATGCTAGTAATGGTTACATAGACATCGGTATGTAGAGTTTTCCAGCAGTTCCACCGACCAGGAAATTTTGTAACCATTGATAACGACAGGATCCTACATGTCGGTTGAATTGCTGTCTTGTGGAAGAGTGATAAGCAGGGATGTGCGCCGAGCAGCTGGAGTGAGGTGATTACGTCGCACTTGGCACATGTCTGTGTGAAATTGTGTGGTTTTTTTTCTTGTTACAGCGGCTGCGGTTTCCCACATAGTGCATCAGATTGCCCTGTGAAAACAAAAGTACAAGATCCATTACAGTTCACTACGACGTACATCATTTACACAAAAATTACATCAATGTTGAGCACCATTTGTGCATGACCACATTGCGGCAGGAGATTTCCAAGTCGTCTGGGTTGAAATTTGTCAGCAGTGCACTGATTTTCTCACCAACGTGCTTAGCAGCGGTTCAAGTCAGGTATGAATGTTGTTGGTTTGATGCATGATTGTGATATCCTGGACTACTTCCTCACATTTCCTTCCCTGAAATGCGTCTGTGTTGCTTTCCCATTGTTTCTGGTGGCATTATGTTTTCCTTGCCCAGTGTGCACCTCTCATTGCATGCCACATTATGCCTTTGTGGGTCATGGGGGAATTTTGGTGGTGGATTTGTGAACACATATGGGTCCTCTTGAATTCAACCACATGCATCACTACATTGCAGGAACTTGAACACAGTGGAGAACCATGATGGAGGCTCCTGAAAAACTGCAGCTGACAAGTTGTTACCACACGTCCTGGAAGATGATTGGCACACCACAGGTGTCTCCGATGATGACTTGACGCCACACACATTTGGTAATGGCCTGTTTATGCTGGGATTTCTGCTTGGGAGCAACTAGTGACACGTAAAAATCTGCATGCACCAGCACATACGCTTTTCCATGATGTCGATGTTTGTTTTCTCATTTGCATGCTTGAGTTTTCTTTGCGTTAGTGGTATCAGATCCCTATGGGTCATGCTGCTGAAACTTCTTAAAGAATTCGAAAGCCAACCCTAGTTTATTGCTGGATATGTGAGCTCAACCCCATGGGTGGTTGTGAGGCTCCATGTGAGTCACTCATGTGAGTGGCCTCACCAACCGTTCAAGCCTCGCACATGCTCACTCCTTGCATAACTCTTACACTTGATTTTCTTCAAGTCATATTCAACCTGAATCCATGGCGGCTTTGTGTGGTTGCGTAGTGCTCTCCTGCACATTAGCCGATCCCTCACACTCTTTTGACATCTACACTCTTGAGTTGCTTCATACGCCTGCAAGTGTCATAGAGGCATGTATACCATAGATGAAAATGTAATTCAAGAGAGAAGTTGGAACAACTTGAGTACTTGAGTGCCAGAAGACTAGGTTTTATGGTTCCGCATCATGCACCCTGCATCAATGTGTACTATTGGCGTAGATTAATGGTGTTTTGTGTATTTCTCTCTCCATAGCTTACGGTGACCTCTCAGCTCATTTACGTACTTGTGCAGACACCTGACGTGTCTATTGCTACTGAGTTGCTGCTACTAACGCCATTGGTCTGGACACTGTGACGACCTGGGAAAGAGATGAGCTCCCCTACCAGTGCCCAGGGTTGCCCCGACAGCTGCTGTAGTGCTTTTTTTACCTTTTTTTATTCCTTTCCAAGAAATAGTTTCCCCACAAGTCATCACTTGAAATCTCTCAATGTACTAGCCATTGGCCCTATGTGCATGCTTTCTCAGGCTTAAGCTGTAGATTAATTCTAGACTCTAGCATCTGCTGGTTTTTTTTGGCTTGCATTTTTGCAAGACAGGTTCTGAATGCACCTTGTTCTGATGAGTGTGCATAGATTTGCACCAAAAAAAAACTTTTTGGATTGTTAGAGTGCAAAATGACCTGCCCAGCATGCTAGTTGCTTGTCGTCCGCGGCAGCAACTTGTTTTATGTTCCTATCAATTTCTCTGCCCCTCTCTCTCTCTCCCTCTCTCTCTCTCTCTCTCTCTCTCTCTCTCTATCTATCCATCCTTCCCTCCCTCCTTCCCTCCCTCCCTCCCTCCCCCCCTCCCTCCCTCCCTCCCGTCC
>SZWC01007247.1:93571-120871 GCA_023375785.1 Penium margaritaceum | reverse complement strand
TCGCCAAAGAAGGAAGACAGCGGAAGCGGTGGGAACAAAGGCAACAAAAAGGGTGGCAAAGAAGCTACCAACATGATGGCACAGAGCACGCCTCCAGAAAAAGGAGCGGCGCTGCTCAGGCCAGGAGCTTTTGGGCTTGACTCCGGCACCGATCATCACTCTAGCAACGACCAGGCTGGATTTGTCTCCATCGGCCCCACCGATCGGCGGTTCAGATGCGCAAACGGTAGCGTCGTGAACGCAAAGGGCGTGGGTGACAAGCTGGTGAGCATCAGCCTCAATGGTGCGGAGAAGGATCTACGGCTACGTGACGTGGTCTACATGCCCTCCTTTGCGGCAAACCTTCTGTCCGTGTCAAAAATAACGGACAACGACATGACGGTGGTGTTCACGCAGAAGAAGGCGGTCATCGCCAGGAACGAAGACATCAAGGTCCTCTACGCCAACAAAGATCTCGTGGCACAGGTTCCACGGGTTGACGGACTCTACGTACTGCAGACAACGGCAGCAAAGAGCTCGGAAAAGGAGGGCCATGCGGGTGCAGCGGAGGCAGTGGTCTCGACACCCACGCAGGAGAGCACACCAACGAAAACTGAAAAGGCATCCTCTGCCGCAAAAGACGAAGACGCTGATCTATGGCATAGACGCTTTGGGCATGTGGCAAACAGCACGCTCCAAGTCATCTAGCAACAACAGCTGGTCCGTGGCATGGATGGTTGCAAGAAGGATGCGGTTGGATGTGGCAGCCTGTGTGAACCTTGCCTCCAAGGCAAGACCAAGCGAACGCGCTTTGAGCGCAATGGTCGCCGCGCAGAATCAGCCCTTGACCTCATTCACACCGACGTGTGCGGACCCTTTCGCACGGCGTCAAATGGTGGTAGCAAGTATTTTCTGACCTTCATAGATGACCACAGCCGCAAGGTGTGGATCTTCTTCCTCAAAGCAAAGGGAGAGGTCAGAGAAAAGTTGCAGGAGTTTGTCGCCATGGTGGAGCGGCAGACCGGAAAGAAAGTCAAAGCGATGCGAAGCGACAACGGTGGAGAGTACGAGGCATGCAAGGGCTGGTTGAGGCAACATGGGATCAGCCACCAGCCCACAACGCCTTACACGCCGCAGAGCAATGGTGTTGCCGAACGGATGAATCAGACCATCCTCGGCATGGTGCGTAGCATGCTCTTTGATGCAAAGCTTCCACCGCGGTTCTGGGCGGAAGCGGCAAGAACGGCATGCTATCTCGTCAACCTGACTCCTGCGGCTGCTCTGGGCAGGCNAAGTATTTTCTGACCTTCATAGATGACCACAGCCGCAAGGTGTGGATCTTCTTCCTCAAAGCAAAGGGAGAGGTCAGAGAAAAGTTGCAGGAGTTTGTCGCCATGGTGGAGCGGCAGACCGGAAAGAAAGTCAAAGCGATGCGAAGCGACAACGGTGGAGAGTACGAGGCATGCAAGGGCTGGTTGAGGCAACATGGGATCAGCCACCAGCCCACAACGCCTTACACGCCGCAGAGCAATGGTGTTGCCGAACGGATGAATCAGACCATCCTCGGCATGGTGCGTAGCATGCTCTTTGATGCAAAGCTTCCACCGCGGTTCTGGGCGGAAGCGGCAAGAACGGCATGCTATCTCGTTAACCTGACTCCTGCAGCTGCTCTGGGCAGGCGCAGAAAGAAGAAGGGAAAGCAACAGATGACACCACAAGAAGTTTGGTCAGGGAAGAAGCCGGACGCATCACACCTGAAGGTATTCGGCTGCACCGCATGGGCAAAGGTCCAGGCGGGTGAGGGTGCCGGCAAGCTGGATTCAAGAGCACGAAAGTGCGTTATGGTGGGCTATGAGACGGCCCACAAGACATATCGCTTGTGGGACCTGGCAGGAAGAAGACTCATCACCAGCCGGGATGTAACCTTTGACGAGAGGAAANAGGTGTGCAAGCTGGTGAAGGCGTTGTACGGGCTGAAACAGGCCCCACGGATCTGGTACAAGGAGATGGACAGCTTCATGGCTGAGATCTCCTTCGCACATTGCAAAAATGACCCTAGCGTCTATGTGCGGGAGGACGAACGTGGCTTGCTACTTGTGGCGTTGTACGTGGATGATCTTATCATGTGTTCTTCCTCGCAGGAGGCCCTCACGGATCTCAAGAAAAATCTGGCCAGCAGATTTAAGATGAAGGACATGGGACCTCTCGAGTACTACCTCGGGATTGCTGTTCACCGTAACCGCAAAGCAGGCACCATCGAGCTCAACCAGACCAAGTACATCATGGACATCTTGAAGCGCTACAACATGGAGGACTGCAAGCCCGTCAGCACCCCCATGCCCTCCGACTGCAAGCTCTCCTCCTCCATGTCACCAAGCAACGAGGCAGACCGGCGGGAGATGCAAAACATTCCATACCAGTCCGCCGTCGGAAGCCTCATGTATGCAATGGTGGGAACACGACCTGACATTGCTTTTGCAGTGGGTCAGGTGAGCAGGTTTGTGGCCAACCCTGGGCCAGAACATTGGCAAGTCGTGAAGCGGATTTTTCGCTACCTCAAAAAGACTCGGCACGTCGGACTTCGGTTTGGAGGTCTAGAAGGATCAGACTTGCTGCGGCTGACATGCTACACCGACGCGGACTGGGGAGGACGGATTGATGACAGGAAGTCCACCTCAGGGTTTGTTTGTCTTCTCAACGGTGGTGCGGTCTCGTGGGCAAGCAGGAAGCAGGACTGCGTCTCGCTTTCTACTGCTGAGGCGGAGTACATTGCACTCTCCGAAGTTTGCAAGGAAACACAGTGGCTTCGCAGCTTGCTTGATGAGATCAAGGCACCACAAGAGGAGGCAACGGTCATCCGCATCGACAACCAAAGTGCCATGGCTATGGCAGAGGACGACATGATCTCCCGGCGTACAAAGCACATCGATATTCGGTACCACTACTCACGTGACCTTATTGCCAAGGGTGTCGTGGAACTGGAGCACGTCGCAACCAAGAAAATGCTTGCAGACTTCTTGACAAAGCCGCTAGACAGCGACTTGAATGTTGCAGGTGCTCGAGGAGTCGGCATGGTGGATGCAAGAGATGAGAACTAAAGACCAAGAAAATTGACATGCACAAACACAACCTAGAGCTACAGGTTCATGCCAAAGAAAAATACCACAGCAGGTGGCCTACGGTGCAAGGGAGAGATTGTTGTTCTTCTATGCCCCATGGCCACTGCTATGGCTTGACGGACAGGTTGGGCATGCACTGCTCCCTTGGAGTAAGTCCCCCAAACCTTGTTNGGATAGCATGTTGGACTTAGGGACAACAGGTCCTGCGATCGAGCCTTGATGTGCGCAGGAGGTTTTTTGACCTTCTAGCACAGGGGAAGTTTCTTAGACATTTCTCCATGCATGAGGAGAGTGCGCCACTTGGCGGTCAGTGGATGCGCCAATTGGCGGACTGGTGAGGTGGTGTGGAGTGACCACCCCAAAAGTGTCACTACCCACACACCTTAGAAGCCAGGCCTAGGACTATATGTACCAGGCTCATTCCTCATTCTAATTACACAATCTGGCCTTAGATGCTCCTCACAGAGTTGTCCAACTAAGGAACAGTATAAAGAAGACACTGGTTGGTCTAAGCCCCAGGAGTTAGTCTTTGACTAGCACCTCGCGCGAAAGTGACCAAGTGTTAAGTGGACACAGTTGCTAGCAAGTGATTGCCTAGGAACTGCTCAGTGTGGAACCGTGATCCTGAGGGTGATATCTTCTCCTAGCTGAAATGCTAGGAGCGGACGGCAGGTGCTATTGTGTCGGCCCTGTTTTCTAGTCCGTTTGCCTCAGGCCGGTTGACACCCTTTAGCTGCAAAAATCCAAATTGTTACGAGAAGTAGATCAATGTGGGCCAGAATGGTCGTTTATCTCATTATCGATGTCCTAGTTCTTGTCCAATGTCTCCCAATTGTTATGTAAAGTTCATAGCCCTGCCACATCACGGTACACTGTGGATTTGACTCAAAGAAACTTCGTCAAATATTAAGGGGGGATTAAGAACATTAAGGCCGGGTTTTTCCAATGTAATCTAGTCAATTATTTGACAAAACAATGCAAATACATCAATAAAACTCAAAACATATCTCTCACCCCTCCTTGGTGTTTCTGGTTGATCCGTGCACTGCCTTCCTGACTCCTATTGTGACCTCTCGGCTAGTGTACATGCTCATGGAGATGACTGACTTGATGGACACTAATGCTAACTGGGCACTATTCGGTGGAGTGGCCATTCTGTCATGAAGGTAAGCGTGTGGTTCTCCTCACCCTCGCGCTTTTGACACAACACTTACACGACCAGCTCCATGGGCAGCAGCTTTTAGCTGTCATATTACCACTAGTCGTACATAGATCTTAGGAACAGTGCAGTCGGCACCTCAGCTTTGACAGCCTTTACTCCACGTATCTGTTTTTCCTTCTGCTCCTGCCTGCACAACTGCATTCGCAGCTTGGTTCGTTTGGTATGGTCCAATTTTTAGGGAAAATGGGCAACGCCAGGGTTTTGGGTTGTTTGGTGTCTGGTAGGGCTCACCTAGGAAATTCTGCGAGACAGGAAAATGTTAGGAAAATTTTGGTTGGCTGATTTTCTGGGTAACAAGCCTCACAGGGCTGTGGTGAGGCTAGAACTGGGAGGCGTCTCAGTTGGTTGCTTATTCTTCATTCCTAATCAGTCATTTCTTCATTCCTCTTGATTTATGGCGCTAATTCTGGTGCGCACACTTTTGAGTAACAAACCAGAGCTCTCAGACTAAGTCTCAAGTGCAACAGACTAAGGGAGCAGACTAAGCAACGAGCGTGGGTTCCCATATGCTCCATCAACAATGCCACTGGCCCAACCTGCGCACTAGCTGCCCCCTTGATCTCTAAATTCGATGTTTGAGTATTTGTGAATTATGTGTTCCTTAACTTTGACCAGGTTTTGGGATTCAAATTACTTTGCTGGTCCTATGGCATCGAAATCGCGGATATTTGGTACCATTAATTTGACGACGAAGCGTAATCACCTTTTCTTGGACTCTTTGTTTTGACAACCTGTTATGTCGGCACAACGGTCGACATCAAATTCGTGGTCCTCATTCGTTGCACAGATTTTGTACAATGATTGAGGACCGCGGTGCCCGTATCCGTTTCCGGTTGCTAGTTAACCATAAGGAGGGATGAATCTGTCACTACTCCCACCTGTACCTGTCTATAGAAAATTCAACACAAGTTGTCGTATCACTTTCTCACCTTTTCACACGATCGAGCGCTTCCTTCAAGTCGTTTCTCCTGAGGAGCGTGTCCGTCGCCTCGAAGTCCTGTTGGGTCGCTCTGTGCCTCCCCGCCCTCTTCCGGTACGTCGACCTATTGGACGTCCATCGAAACCAGTGCAACTGACTTTTGATGACTTTGAAGACCCGCGAACAACTGGCCCAATGGTTACCCCAAGGCGAAGCAAATCCGTCGCTAGCTCATCCAACAATGTCAACTCCTCATCGAGTGGATCACCGTTGTCCATCCCCCGCCGAGTGCAGCCTTCTTTGACAGTTGGCACATGCGCATCTCACATGCGTGCGGTATCCATGCACGCGTAAGCCCTCAAGCCCTGAGGCAAAGGCAAGGCACTTGCCATGGACGAGCCTCGTTCAAAGTGTTAGCGTGCTCCACCGGCAAGACGCTTTCAACCGGGTTTGCTGAGGATCCAGGAGTCGTTTGGACGCGTCCAATCAACACCAGCAACAGTAGTGATGGGGACAGTGAGTACAACAATGATTACACCACAAGCAGCAACACCAGTAGCAACCAAGCGACAGACGACTCGACCGACACAAAGTGCACGGCCAACGTGCTGTGCTGTCCCCCTACCACTTCCAAATCAACCAGAAATTATGGACAACACCGTCGCGGGCAGTACTGCGAATGGTTCAGAAGTGGAAACTTTCCGTCCATCTACCGCGCGGTGAAAAGCTACGCGACGTTTTATGGCACCGTCAAACACCTGCGCCGTACGTTCAGCACACCCAACGGCCTGTGTGTCTTTGAATATCTCAAGCCAAGCACCATCACTGGCTGGTTCTACCCCAACACCGAAGATCCTACGCAAACAATACGGAAACGCAGTGGCACAATCACGGAAGGTGGAGTCCATGTCACCAATCAACAACAAGAAGAGGGTGCAGGACCACCGGGGGAAGAGGGCATGGCTTTCCACCCTGCCAGAGATCGTTGACCCCATAAAAACATCTCCCCTCTAGGCTCGAGTTGCTTGCACGCCACTCAACAGCAAGAACATCAGGCACGACATCCGTCTGATCATCGCAATGCAGGCGCATGATGAACTTGCTTCACTCGATGATCGGGCGTTCAGATGTTCTTGGGTCCAAAAGATATTCCAGGACAAGATGGGATGGACATGGAGGGCGGGCACTACGGTGGCACAGAAAGTCCCTTCGGACTGGGAAAACTAGTGGAGGATTTTCATCTTTGTGCAGCTGCTCTTGCAAGACAGTACAAGATGCAACTCACTTTTGTGGAGAACACGGACCACATTGCCATACAGC
The DNA here is from genome assembly GCA_023375785.1 of Penium margaritaceum. Classification (NCBI taxonomy): domain Eukaryota; kingdom Viridiplantae; phylum Streptophyta; class Zygnematophyceae; order Desmidiales; family Peniaceae; genus Penium; species Penium margaritaceum. The sequence continues at coordinate 114,312 of SZWC01007247.1, read as the reverse complement.
TTGTCCTTGCAGCCGACCACACGTACACACCCAAAGGCATGTCCGATGTGTCCATGATTGGACTCGACGAAAAACAAGCAATTATAGTGCTCATGAAAGCATCTGTAGCTAGCGACTTCTTGCCGATGCAGTTTCTTTATGCAAGGAAGTCCAAGTGATGCCTGCCCACTAGCCTGTATGCATGCGAGTTGCTCTATGCTGGATGGCAACTCATGTTCACGTAGAACCATTGGACAAACGGCAAAACCACGATGCAATGGGTGAGGGGGATTGTGCATGCCTACTACACTGCAAATTGTGATGCGTAAAGATACAAGGCTGGTGACCTGCACATGCTGCTCGTTCTTGATGCATGGCATCCCCAGTGTAGCAATGAATTTGGTGATCGGCTACGCACCAACTACCCACACATACATCCCGTTTACATTCCAGCGGGATGCACTCCCAATGCGCAACCAGCTGACATCGGCATCATCAACCCCATGAAGAGGACCATCGAGGACCACTTTGCGATGTGGGCTGCAGACAAGGAGAAAGATTGGCAGGCACTAGGATTAGGCATGAAAGGGTTGAAAGATAATCCGTGTAAGTGGTTTATGATGGCATGGCAGCACCTAAACAACAACTGTGACATCATCCTCCACAGACGGAAGAAGGCGGGTTTCAGCAAGCTCTTTCAAGCAGAGTACTAGCGTCATGCTCATGGGATTTATGGCCTGGTCATGATTGAGGACGAGGGAGTAGAGGAGGAAGATGAGGTGGTTGTGTGATGTCTTGTTCATGTGAAGTGGAATTGTTTCTTTGACTTCTCTCATGCATCCACATGTCCTCCACACTTGAGTTTTTCTCAGGAAAAATAAAACTGAGCCATGGAAAACAATACAGATTTCTTGAGTATTCGTCCTCAAACAAAATCTAGACAAACTGAATAAAGACTGGCACACACCCCGGGTCCAAACTGGAAAAAGCTCATTTCAGACTTCAAATTCGACAAAACTTGTAAGAATTGATTATATGCTTCTTCAACTTCAATGAACAAAAAAATGTAGTCAATTTTGACTAGTCCAAAAATACTTGAATTCGAAATTAAGGGTGGCAAGGGTAGTTCCTTTTTGGTAGAAGAGCCATAGTGCAGTAGACGTAGCAACAGTAACAGTGGCATACATGTTCCGGACTACGCCGCCAGACCTCGCATACGCGCTTGTGCGAGGGAAATGCAGTCGGATTTTTTCCGGCAGCAGTGACCTGCCTGGTGCAGTTTCAGATCTTTTCCCATGGTCACAAGGCTAGGGGAAATGCTGTCCGATTTTTTCCGGTAGCTCTGACCCCCATGTTTGACACAAGGAGATGAGCGGTTAGCGCACCAACGTCAGGCAACCTTGTGGCAACGACGCACGTGGCAACGTCAACCAGAGCTGTGAGTGACCCGTAGTAGTAGCAGCGACAGCAGCAGCAACAATAGCAGAAGCAACAGCAGCGGCAACAGCAACAAGAGCAGCAGCAATACATATGCAACAACGTCAGTAGTATCAAAACACCTGTAACAACTAGGAGCAGCAGTAGTGGCAGAAACACACACCCAAGAGGGAATGGAAAGAGGCGAGAGCACAGTTTGTAGCTACTGCCCCATTGTTGCATCTTCCTATAAGCCTCACCGAATAGGAGGAGGTGCAGATGCAAATCGCGTTAGCCACCCACGTCCCCTATGCCTGACTGCATAATGTTGCTAGACTGGAGGTCACGTTTTGCCACTATCTCAAATCAGCGAGAAACGTAGTCAGATGCTTGATCGGACCACTTTCATCATCTAGCTCTTAACTAAGATGAGACTACGCACCAACCTGGCATGGGGCAGTAACAGTAATAGCGGCAGCAGCAGCTGCGGAAGCAGTAGCAACCGCGGAAGCAGTAGCAACCGCGGAAGTAGTAGTAACAGCAGGAGCGGTAAAGGCAGCAGCAGCAGCGATAGCAGTAGCAGCAACAGTAGTGGCACCGGTAGTAGCAGTGGCAGCAGTAGTAGTAGCCGCGATAGCAGAGGCGCCAGTAGCCCCAGTAGAAGCTATAATGCCCAGTCAGGACAATGTCGCCGGCACATAGGATAGCTCTACGGACACGCCCACTGCATATCCCATAGGGCATCTGAATTGCCACGTTGATTAGTTCCACCAGATGCTTGCCGCAACCAGCACTAGCCAAAGTGGCCTCCTTGGATAGCCTGGTCATGCTCTAATTGTGACAGCGTAGACAGTAGTACAAGAGCAAGTGTAGCATCAATAGCAGACCATTACTAGCGTCCGAGGTGTTGGAGTAGCCGGCCCCTCTTCGCGTAAGGGCTTCGAGTCCCCTCCTCATGCCCTCATAAAAAATGAGCAGTTCCCGTCTTAGGAACTGCTCTATCGCATCCGGGCACAAGAGGAGGGCCTATGGCTGAAGAAACCATCCCAAAGCACGAAGAAACCATCCCAAAGCAGGCGCTTGAGACAGGCCATGCACACTCATCCTCGTCGCTCCCAATGCTGACCGCACTACCCTAGAGCCATTCCTTGGTGACACAGCTGACGAAACCAGCATTGACTCCTTGTGGGCTTCGGACGCGCTGACACAGCCGTAACGGCCTCCGGCCAGGCAGATATCATCCACCCCCTGAAGGAGTACAACTCCCTTCACATGAGGGAGTCTGAGTCCTTCACCTCCTACTAGCGTCAGGGATAGGTTATCTTACGCCGGTTGAAGACAGCAGTGCCTCCCCCGCTTGTTGCCCTCCTCACCATCAAGAATTGTGCCACTCTTGAGTTTACAAAAAATTTCATCCCTTATAACCTATCCATCCTCGAGGTGCAGGCGGCCCGACACTTTGATGACCTAGGCGTATGACCTCTTCCTCAGCATGGAGGAAGCACACAGGGACTTACAGCTTTTACGCAGTGGCTCTTTAGCAATCGTAGCTACCACTTCCGGTCGCTCCTCCACCCCTTTCCCTGGTACATCCGTTTCCGACAGCACCAAGGGTAAGGGAAAGAAGTGCAAGCAGGGCAAGAGAAAAGGGCAGCATTCTTCTTCCGGTGGCACTATCCTTACGTGCCATAACTGATAGGGCATAGGTGGTACACGTACCCTATCCCTTTCTGACAAGGCCCGCATTGTCGCCATCAGCATGAGCGCCACCTTGGCACCTCTACTGACACCGCTGCTCACTTCTGCCCTAATAGCACTGTGGCCACCACATAATCCACCCCGCAGCCTTGTCCTCAGCCTCCATCACAAATTTTGTCCTCCCTTCTCCATTGTTAGTATGAGTTCAGTATGTGTTCGCTACTGAGCTAACCACCTCTGGTAGAGAAGCCACAAAACTGATCAGCTCACAAAGGTTTTTACACCTTCTCCCTTTGTTGACATGTGTCATGCACCCCAAACTTAGTCAGACATACACTTCACCTTTGAGATTACACGCCTTAGCATGTGACTACTAGCCAAGAGGTCTCCACCGCCAGAGAGAGAACGACCTCTGAGGGGACCTCGGAGATTCTGCCTATTGCCCTTTAGAACCAGCTTTGCATGTTGTTGCATGATCAGATGAGTGGCATGATGGCTGTGAAACTGTCCCATCTTCTCAGCTTGCGACCTCCACCTCACTTCTCACAACCTGTTTCGTTGCTCGCTCTAATATCTCGGCCTCGGTCCGTGACCCCAATGGCATCTGGATCATCCACTCCCATGCCACTCATCACATAACGTCCTGTTGCCAGGCGTTTAGCATGCTTGGGCCGATTGGCAATGCTCACTATGTCCGGACAGAATCTGCGGAAAATCTTGCCGGTTTGTGGCGTTGGCGTTGTTTGTTTTTGTGTTCCATCCGCTGACATCTTCGTCATCGATGTGTTATATGTGCTTGGTTTGGAACTCAACCTCATGTATGTTGTGGCTCTTGACCTCATGAGCATGGACGTCCGTCACTCATGTGGCATTACCATGGTATCCTTTTGCCCATTTGGTCAGGTCATATTTTGTGCTGTTTACCATGACAACCTTTGGCATGTCACTCCACTTCCTTCATCTATGTCCCCTTCATTGTCCACCACTGCATTTGTGTTTACACCAGTGTTATTTCCCCCCAGCACGTGCATCTCCTCAACCGCCGCCTTTTCCATGTACACTCTGATGCTGTCGATAGCAAGGTCCACACTCAGCCCGAGCTCGGACATGATCCCTCCACCTTCCAGCAGCCTTACCTCACTAAGTACATCAACTGTGCTCAAGGAAAGATGCACTGGGCCTCCTACCCCGCATCCTCTTCTTGGGCCATGCAGCCGCTGGAGCTCGTCCACTCAGACCTCATGGGCCCTCTCCCAATTGCGTCTGCAGTTGAGGGTGGCCAATATGTACTGACCCTCATGGATGACTACTCGTGCTATCGTTGGGTCATTTGCCTCCGCCAGAAGAGTGACATGGTCTGTGCCATCCATGCCTAACACCTCACTGCAGAGCAGGAATGCAACTCAACCCTCCGACATTTTCCGTCTGACCGCGGCGGCGAGTACATGGGGGACACTACCGCCTATCTCGTCAGTTATGGAGTCTGTCATGAGGCATCCGCCCACGGGATACCGCAGCAGAATGGTGTCTCCGAGCGTTGGAACAACACCATTGCCGATGTTTTCCGCACCATGCATCTCGAGTCCTGTTTGTCCGAAGGCTTCTTCTTTGAGGCCATTTCCTACATGACCTGGCTGTGGAACCGCGTTTCCCAAATCCTATTCCTCGCCAGGCCACGAGTACACATTGTGGTGCGATCGGCGGGCCGATCTTTAGCGTGCTTGTCTCTGGTCGTGCATGACCAGCGTCTGGCTCTTCGAGGACCAGCAGGATAGCAAGCTTGTCTCTCACGACCGTCTCTGCATCTTTGTCGGTGTCTCGCGTCAGTCCAAAGCCTGACGCTTCTGAGACCTGGTCCGGCATCGCTTTGTTGAGTCCCGTGATACCCTGTTCTTTCAGGTCCTCTTTCCTCGTGACCTCCCTTGTGTTGGGTCTACCTTCTCTCTGCCTCTGTTGGCGGCGTCTCGTGGGGGAGATACTTGTCGCGCCGCCGCTCTAGCTCCAGAGGCAGAGATTGTCCGGCCTGCATCCACACCCTTGGTAGGGGATGGCCAAGATGCTCCTCCCTCGCCGTCCACCTCGCCGCCCAGGTCCCCTGCTGACGATGCCGCACTCCCATCGGAGTCGGAATCCTTTGCTGAATCCTCAGCCTAGCTTGACCCCTTGGCTGACTCCCTTTTGGCCTCTGTTGCACCCACCCTCGTGGATCCGCCTGTAACAAGCGGATCACCGGCATCGAATCAGGCACCTACCCCCTCCTTGCCATCTCATACTTGCCAGGCTCCCTCTGCCATCACTGGCACTTCAGCATACCACGTCTACACCCACACTCGTGGTAGAATTATGTAGCCTTGTAAGCCGGCACTGCCCCTGTGTCCTTGTACCAAAGGCCCCCCCTTCAGCCCCCAGCACACCCGCTAACACACCTTCCTCTCCTTACACTATCATGAGCGGTGAGCCCGGCATCAAGGTCCTTGGCCTGACGGCCCTTGGCCTCATTACTCAAGAAATTCACCCGGGCTCGGCCCCGAGCTACACTCTTATCTCCCAGGAGCATCGCCATGCAGTCTCTGCCACTTTGGCCTGTGCTCTTGTAGGACTTTGCGCCGCCTGTGTGCAAACGACACGGCCATCCCCACTACCACTCGACCTACAGAGCCTACCAAAGGCCCGTGCTGCTCTCGGCACAGACCAATGGGAGGCTACCTGTCAGAAGGAGCTCACCGCCATCAACGAGCACCTAGTGTGCGAGCTGGTGGAGCCTCTCCCCGGACGCAAGGCCATAGGGACGTAGTGGGTGTTTCACCAAAAGTGGAAGCTAGATGGCACTTTGGAGACTTACAAGGCCCAGCTCACAGCCAAGGGCTTCTCCCAGGTTGTTGGAGTTGACTATGACCAGGTCTTTACCCCTATTGGCAGTTTCACCACTAGCTAAATTCTCTATAGCGTAGTCGCACAGCATGGTTGGGAGCTCCACCAGATGGACGTGAGTAACACCTTTCTTCACTGTGCCCTTGATGGTGAGGAGCTCTACATGATTCAGTCCCCTGACTTTGAGGATGGGATAGGTCGAGTCTGACGACTGCGGAAGGCCCTGTATGGCCTCATGTAGTGTCCTAAGTGCACAAACATGGAGGTCAGTCATACCCTTCTGAAGGGCGGATTTCACCGCAACACTGCACACCCGGCACTCTTCATCACTCCTCTTAGGAATCCATTTGCTACGAATCTCATCTACGTAGACAGCCTACTCATTGCGTCTCCTGACCTTGTCGCTGTCGAGAAAGTGAAGGAGCTACTAAAGGTGACCTATACGATGAAGGATATTGGGCCAACGCAGGTGTTTCTCAGCATGGATGTTGAGTATGATCTTGTACATGGCATCATGTGGGTACATCAAGCATCGTACATTTAGACGCTTGCTTGTTTCTTCGATCTCCCGACCATTGTCCCTTGCGCCTCCACCCCGATGACCCAAAACAGGCTGGCACAACTGAAGGCTACTGACGCCAGCACCTTGGGTGCAGTAGTGAACATCACGGCGTTCCTCTGCGTCATCGGGTCGCTTATGTTTCTCGCCACCACCACAAGGGCCAATATCATCTTTGCTGTGAATATCCTCGCCTACTGTTCACAGGGCCTCCACCAGCTCCGGCTTGATGCAGCTGTTTGTGTGTTACGATAATTGGTCTCCAATCTACGCTGAGGCCTTGCATTCTGTCGTCAGTTATCTATGGTGGCCGTAGGCTATACTGACAACAAATGGACATGGAGCCCACATGGGAAGAGCCGCACTTCCTCGATCTTTTTAATCGGGGGTACGGTAGTGTTATCGAGTAGCAAGAAGCAAGGGTATGTCACACACAGCATTGAAGAGGTAGAGTACATGGCTTTTCATGCGAGTGCAAGTGAGAGTGTGTGGCTGTGTCACTTGTCGAGCGTGTTGTGACAACCTGTGTCATCCATCACCTTGCACTATGACAACAAGAGTTGCGCTCTGATTGCCGACAATAATGGGGTCCACCATGCACACACATAGTACGTCAACGTTGAGTATCAGCACGTATGTTCCTTGCTACATGAGGGCAGCGTTCACATTGTGTGGGTAGAGACTGTGAATCAGTTGACTGACTTCCTCACCAAAGTGCTAAAGCGCAACTTGTTTAAGAAGGCTCTTAGTATGGTCAGATTGCTGCCCTGCATGTGTGTGGTGTGACTCCTCCACTTGCATGGTTTCCTATTACACATGTGATTCGTCTCCTTTGGCTCTTGCACTGAGTGTTGGGCCGGGGAGCATGGGGGAGCATGAATTCTACATTTTCATGTGCACTGATGCTTTTGGATCATGCGGGAGTGTTGTTGTTTTGTCCCTCCATCACCTCATTGACTCCTACTGTGACCTATCGGCTAGTGTACATGCTCGTGCAGAGGACTGACTAAATGGATGCTAATGGCAAGTGAGTCTATAACTTGCAACATTCAGCATTGTGACAACCAGAGTGCTCTTGCTTTCGCAGAGAATCTAGGCGTATTTCATGCACATACAAAGCACGTTGTCATAGAGTATTACTCTATGAATTATGTTGTAAAGCAACATATGTTCTCTGTCATCTTGGTCGACCCAATATACAACAAACTCAGTACGTGGCTATGGCATTGATGCGCAGGAAGTGCATCGCGGCCATTCGTGCTCTCAATCTGCGCCCCTTGCATGAAGGTGGCTGAGAGTGGATTGTGTGTGCATTGTCTGTTGAGCATCTTCTTACATAATTGTGTCAAAACTGCGCGTATATGGACATGCGTACTTGTAGTGTGGTAGTGCCACGCTGACCGGTGGAAGGAGCCACACGGCTCGAACAGGGTCACCTGGGACTGTGGGCAGTGAGACGGGATGGTTTGAGGGTTGGAGACCCTCAAGCACCACGGTTTTGGCCTAGTTGGCTAAGGATTTTGTCGAATCCGTTACAATGGTATCACAGCTTCAGGGCTCGAATCGCACGTCGGGATTACCGGAGATGCCGAGGCGGCTCTCACTCTTAGCGGGGGGAAGTGTGGCGTGGCAGTGCCACGCCGACCGGTTGAAGGAGCCACGTGGCTCGAGCGGGGTCACTTGGGGCTGTGGGCGGTGAGACGGGATGGCTCGAGTGTCGGAGACCCTCAAGCACCGCAGTTTTGGCCTACTTGGCTAATGATTCCGTCGAATCCGTTACAGTACCATTGGACCATGTGGAGTGTTGTGGTGCATGTTTCCACAATCTGCTTGTTCAACTTACGATGACCACATGGTGGTGCCCATGCTTGTGTATATTTTTCACACAGACTCAGCTGGCACCAGAGCACTGTTGGATGGTGGCTATACCCACCAGCCATTGTAAGGCAGATGCTACTACATCCCGGGTGCTTCTTGGGGCACCCTGGACATTTGTGCAATCCCTATAGTTTTCTTGGTGGATTGCTTTTCAGCCTGATTTTCATGTTTAGAATGAAAAAAACACCGATAGTTGTAATGTCCGACTTGAGACTTTGGATCTCTAGGTTTGAATGGTGCTGCATGTGGATGCATGTACCTAGTTGAGGCAAAGATAGTGACTTTGGGCCACTTCTTGGACAAACTGGCAGGGCCATGCGTGCCACCCATCAGTGGACGCAACAAGCATTTACCGTAGTGTCTCTTATGTTTGAGTAGAATAATTGCTTTCCTTCGTTCATTCAAGCACATAAAAAATGTTCTCTCATGGTCGAATCGCTCTAAAAATTACCGCAGTCTATGTTTGCTACACAGGGTTTTATGCTCCACGCGTAGACTACCAAGGACTGTGGGCAGAACGTGAGATACCCCGATGATCTTTGATTTCAAATTCAATGTTTGGGGGAATAGTGGAAATCATGCCAATTTTTCATTAAACGAGTTTAATGGAACATAGCAATGATTAAAGACAGATGTGAACAAATTTAGAGTGTCATGGTCAAAATTTAGTTTTTGTGGCACCAGGTTCAAGCGGTCGAGCTCTTTGTGAACCTAACAAAATTTTTATTTGTGCATGTGTCCTTACTCGTGCACTGTACGTACACATTCAGCTTGATCGCTGACACTGCTTGTACCAACGAGAGGTTCATGCGCCGGTGTTGGTGTCAGCAATGTCAGCGACCTCATCCACATCGGCGCTGACAACGATTGGAGTGGTGTCAGTGCAGTTGTGGTGACGGTGTCAAAAGCCACTCGTCGAAACATAGGACCACAAAAAAAATTAACGTGGCAATTGTGTAAAATGAAGGAGCAGGTTCAACCTGAATTGGATCAAATAGGAGCACACAAATAATTTTGAAGTCCCTAAAATCATGTACACGAGGAAACCCACGTTTTGTGCGCAGTTCCTAGTGAGCTTCGCGTTGACGTTGCGAATTGCAGCGCTCGGAATGTCGTCCAACGCATCTACTAGACAGAAAACCTAGGCAGCGTTGTTGATGCAGCGTGCGGGCTTCCACGCTCATTACTTAAGTCAGCTACCCCCTCAGTTTGCTCCTCTAGAGACTAAGTCTGGAAGCTCTAGGTTGGTTACTCAGAATTGCTCGTGCCAGTGTTAGCTCCAGAAAGCAGTTGACAACTGAAAGTGACTGATTAGGAATGAAGAACGAGGAATAATGGGAGACCCCTCCAAGTTCTAGCTCCCCCCACTAGTGTAGAACTTGTTACTCAGCTAACCAGCCAATCAGAAAGTAGTCCTAGACCTATTTTCTGGCAGGCAGGGTTTTCTCGGTGAGCCCTACCAGACGCTCGACAGCCCAAAACCCGGGCGTCATCTGTTTTGCCTGAAAACCGGACCATGCCATAACACTGATGCTGCAAACGCATTCGTGCGGTCAGAATCAGCTAGAAAAGTAGCAGCAAAGATTTATGGCTGCCCAAACCCAGCTAGTGCCTACGACGGTCCATGATATCAACCAATGCCACAGAGCAAGGGACATGGATCCTAGGCAGAGCATGATGCTGGAGACGCAATGGCGGAGTCAGAACAGAGTTGTGTGCATGAAGACATCATCTGTGGTGGCAGTGACCGCCAGCGGTTTGACTGCTGAGGAGGCTTGTCGATGGAGCTAAGCACGTCGCAAAAGGGAGGAGGCTCCAGCGAAGTGCGAGTAGGCCTCAGCGCGCGTCGGCTCCACCAGACGACACTCCAGCAACGTCATGTCTCGTCAAGTCACTCCAACAGACGACGCAACCACACACTCTCACAAGCGCTTGAGCCAAGGGCCACATACTCACAGTCTAGATTGCCGGTCCAGTCACTGTCAGTGTAGCCCACTGCGACGACAGACGGCTGGCGATGGAACATGAGACCTCGCCATGGAGTCGAGATGACATAGTGCAGTACTTAGATCGTGGCCTCAAAGTGGAGGTGACGCGGCTCATGAGAAAACTGAGCCAGGAGGTTGACGGCGAACGCGACGTCTGGGCACTTCGTCGTCGACATGAACATCAGTGACCCAATGACTCGCAGATACGTGGTCACGTCAATTGGCTCTCAAACAACGGCTAGGTCAGTTTTTTTGCAGCTTCACCNTCGATGGAGCTAAGCACGTCGCAAAAGGGAGGAGGCTCCAGCGAAGTGCGAGTAGGCCTCAGCGCGCGTCGGCTCCACCAGACGACACTCCAGCAACGTCATGTCTCGTCAAGTCACTCCAACAGACGACGCAACCACACACTCTCACAAGCGCTTGAGCCAAGGGCCACATACTCAGCCTTGGCAGTGCTACATGCAATGCAACCCTGCTTGCCACTACGCCAGGACACAGCCGTGCGGCGGATCTGAAAGATCGAGCTTGTTCGACTCTCACAGTCTAGATTGCCGGTCCAGTCACTGTCAGTGTAGCCCACTGCGACGACAGACGGCTGGCGATGGAACATGAGACCTCGCCATGGAGTCGAGATGACATAGTGCAGTACTTAGATCGTGGCCTCAAAGTGGAGGTGACGCGGCTCATGAGAAAACTGAGCCAGGAGGTTGACGGCGAACGCGACGTCTGGGCACTTCGTCGTCGACATGAACATCAGTGACCCAATGACTCGCAGATACGTGGTCACGTCAATTGGCTCTCAAACAACGGCTAGGTCAGTTTTTTTGCAGCTTCACCTGGCCATTAGGTGACATAGGCGAAGATGCCCTGGGCACGAGGGGGAGGTCCTCGACAAAGCGAGTGGATTGGGTCTGCACATAGGCAGCCTGGTGGACATGCAGGATGCCGTGGGAGCGATCGTGCTCGAGCTCAATGCCCAGGAAGACTCGGACAGACCCGAGATCCTTCATCTGGTAGGCGGTGTGTAGTAGGTCCTTGACATGCTAGACGACATCCATGTTAGGCGACACAATGAGGAGATCGTCAATGTAGACCAGGAAAGCGTCGAGGGTCTAGCCTCGCGGGCTGACGAACAATGCGTGGTTAGCGGTACTACGCTTAGGACCGTCACAAAGGAGAGTACTGCTAATCTCCTGGTTTTAGCACCGAGACGACTGCTTCAAGCCGTAGAGGGCCTCAGCCGCCAGATTCTCCCAGCACCGTCGTCGAAGCGTGGAGGCTGCACCGTGTAGAGCTCCTCATCCTCCAATGAACTATGGAGGAAGGCGTTGCTCACGTCCGTGTGATGCAGTTCCCACCCATGCCAGGCAACCAGACTGAAGAGCGCCCAGCTCATGTAGAACCGGCCAACTGGAGCAAAGATCCGGTCGTAGTCGAACCCAGGGACCCGAGCAAACCCCTTGGCTGTGAGGCATAACTTGTACTTGTCCAAGGACCCATCCGGCTTCCATTTGTGCCAAAAGACCCACTTGGCAACGATGGCCTTTCGACCTGGAGGAAGGTCGACGAGGTCATGCACGTGGTGCGGCAGGATAGCAGCAAGCTCATCAGCGCAGACAACATCCCAGTATGCAACTTCAGGAGAGACACGAGCCTTGCGCAGGGTGGCTGGGTCCTCCGGACGTGCTATGGAGCGGAGTGAGAGAGCGTGTGCTTCTCAAGCTCCAAGTGGGATACGTGCGAGAGCAGCCATGATAGCATGCCGATGTTTATGATGAAGCATGGCGTAGCTTAGTGCAGAGCCACGGTGAAGGTCTGCAATGATAACCAAAATGATCAGGCCGAGGGCCTTGGTGCTAGGATCCCCACTCACGACCGTGGGATTGGAAGAGACACGTAGAGCGACAGGGGCGTGAAAATCGACAAGACCGGACGGACGCAACGACACAGTGCCAACACGACACGAATGCATAACATCCATGCTCATGTGATCAAGGGCAGTAACGGACAGGAGGCTGAGCTCAAGGTCGAGGACGAAAAGGACATCCGTCAGGAAGACATCACCGGCAGGGCCACAGAAGCGAACGACACCAATGTCGCAGACAGGAAACATCTGGCCGGAGCCTGTCCGAACACCGGATACATCGCCAACAGGACTAAGAATGTTAAAGGCCTCACAAGAGGCCGTCACGTGATGCGTGGCCCCGGAGTCGATGATACAGGTCTCAGCCCGGTTCTGGACCGAGGTCGCCAGATCACTAACGGTCACATGGCAGCATGCAAGAGACGCCAACGCGTTGGAAGGGGGCGCGAACCAAGACTACTAGTCATCAAGCCACACGACGTTGTCACGGAGGGGAACAGAGGAGACCACAAGCGATGGCAAGACAGACGAGTAGACAGGATACGACTGCAGCTCAGTCTCAATAATGCAAGGCAAAGGGGACGGGCAGGACGTGACGCAACTCGCACTTCCCTGGGGGGGAAGGCAAGGCATGCCAAGCTAGAGTGCAAGGAATTGCTCCAACTATCGCTCACGCATGGACGGCCTGGCAGTGTAGACTAAGTGTGGAGTGATGGCGCTGGAGCCCGGATAGAACGAGGACTACATCGGTGAAGCGAAAGGGGACGCCGATGGTTGCGGGTGATGCTGCTGCGGAGCTGGCATCGGCGGGACCGCTGCAGCTATCGGAGGAGAGGAGCTGCTGGTCGAGGTCGGGGCGCCAGTGGCAGCAACGGCGACAGTGGCAGAGGCAAGACGGCGCTCCCGCTGGTCACGCATGGTGGCGATGACGCGCGCCTCGTCCGTGGGCAGCGGGCACGTGTACCACCCGTGCCCGGGCTGGGCATAGTTGTGGCAGACTCATCCACCACCACTGGACCGAATCAACTCCTACTGCTGCTGCTGGCCCTTGCCCTTCTTGCTCCGGCGTTTCTTCTTCCCCATCAATGAAGAGCTGGTAGAGGTAGCTGCTGCGGGGGAAGCGACAGCCACGGAGGTGACGGCGGGGGAGGCCAGAGCCTCTGTGCGCTGAAGACGAGACTCCAAGCAAGCTCATCAATCCGGAGGAAGAGCTCATATGTCCAGAGCATGAGAGCGCCCTGGGTCGCCATGGTGGAGAGGACGTCTTGGGAGTAGAGCACGAAGACGTCTGCGTACGCGGCAAAGGACCCGCGCTTGATGATGAGGAGCATGGCTAGAGGGGGTGGAGCAGAGGTGCCGAGGCGACGAAGGAGGTCTTCAACCCGCTGCTAGTAGGCAGTGATTGTCCGGTCTCCCCCATGTGGAGGGTTTTCTTTTTCGCAGCAGACAACTATTCTCAGCCTTGCTAGACAGGCGATGGGGGTGAGTGAGGACGTGCCACGCGGTTGCAGGATCTGAGACGCTGCTAGCGGTGAAATCGCCAAGAAAGGGCTCCAAGACCAGGCGGGAAGCCGGAGGAGCGACAGGGACGAGGGCGCGGACGGCACGACCAGCGCCATACAACTGGTCGGCCTGGGTGGCATTATACGGAAGAGTGTAGTACGCCCACAGGCTCTCCCCCTACGTCTAGATGCGGAAGCTGAGCTCCCAACTCCGGAACTGCTTGTCGGCCTGAAGCGGCCAGGACGGCGTCTCAAAGTCCTTTTGCCTGCGGCCGGTGCCCATAGTGGGGCCAAGGACGGAGGTCAATGTCTGCCGCTGGTGCTGAGTCTGTTGTTGCACCAGGTAATGCGTGGCAGCAGACACAACGTGACTGGCATGCCCAGGAGGAATGAATGGCGGCGGAGGGCTGTTGGCCGTCTCTGAGGCCAGTGGCTCCAGTGCTGTAAGCTGCAACGTCAAAGCGCCGAGCTGTTGCTGAATGACGGCTAAGCTGTTGGCTGTTGCAACTGCTCCTGCCGCTGTTGTTGTTGCTACTGCTGCTATTGTTCCTGCTGCTGCTACTGTTGTTGCAGTTATAGTTGCTGTTGTTCCTGGTCCTGTTACTTTTGCTACTACTCCTGATGCTGCTGGTGCTGCTGATGTTGCTGGTGCTACTGATGCTGCTTCTGCTAGTACTGTTGCTGCAGCTATTGCAGCTGCTACAAGAAAATGGGGGGGGTATCCCCCCTGGGGGTCCCCCCAACAGAGGAGGATCCCTCCCCCCTGGGGCTGTTAGCCATGGTTTTGGTGCTCCCTCTCTTTGGTTTTTTGTGTGTGCTGATGTCAACAGTGACGTCAGCCCAAGACGGTTGGCGTCAGTAGCTACCATGGCGTAATCTGTTGCTGCTAAAAAGTTTCTTCCCCACATGTCTGCCTTTTTTTGTTGACGACATCAACAATGATGTCAGAGGTTAAATGCTGATGTAAGTAATGGCTACATGCTAACGTCAGCGGTGGCTATGGTTAGAGCCGCTAATGCACAGCTGAAACGACTATTGTTGTTGATGCTACTGCAGTAGTTGTTGTTGCCGCTGTCGTTGCTTGCCGCTGCTGCTGTTGCTGCTACGACTGCTACAGCAGCTACTGTTGCAATTGCTGCTACTGTTGCTATTATGGCATTAGCCACTACTGTTGTTGCTCCTGCTATTGCTCTTGAGGTTGTTGGTGTTGCTGTTACAACAACTACTGTTTCTGTTGTTGCTACGACTACTGTGGCAGCAGCAACTGCTACTGTTACTGTTGTTGCTGCTGTTACTACTGCTACTATTGCTACTCTTGCAGCTCTTGCTACTACAGCTGTTGCTCCTGCTATTGTAGCAGCTGCTGCTGCTACGGGCTGCTGTGGCTGTAGTGGCTGTTGCAACAACTATGGAAGTTGTTGGTAAGTTGCGGATTTTTTTTTTGCTAGCCTCTTTTTTTCATTTTGTCTTGCACAATGAGCCTCGCTGCTCGTTGTGGGCAGTGGGCTGCAACGGGCGAGCTTGCTGCTCGCTGCCACCAGCTTGTTACCCGCAGCGAGCAACGGGCTTGCTGGTTGTAGCCCCCTGCTCGCTACGAGCTACGGGCTACGAGTAGGAGTACCTGCTGGTGGCTGCTGCCAGCTCTTGCGCATTCCTACTGGTGGAGCCGGTTGCTGCTTTTGCTTGCTGCTCCTTGCTGCTGTAGTTGCTGCAGCTCGTTGCTCCTGTTGCTCACTACTAGTGATGTTGCTCGCTGCTATTGCTACTGTTGCAACGAGCTACTATTGCTGGTCGCCGTTGCTGCTTACTACTGCAAACTACTACTACTGCTACTATTGCTGCGAGCTGCTACGGGCTGCTCTTGCTGCTGCTGTTGTTGCGAGCTGTTGCGAGCTGATGTTACTGCCGGCTGCTGTTATTGCTGCTACAAGCTGTTGCGAGATGCTGATGCTGCCAGTTACTACGGCTGCATGCAGCTGCCGCTGGCCTCTGCTGCCATTGCTCGCTGAAGTTGCGTACTATTGCTATAGGCTGCTGCTACTACTAGCTGGAACCAGTCACTGCACTGGGGTGACATTGCCGCGTGCGTCGTCGCCCGCGGCCTGCCGCTAACCTCCTCGCGTCACGCGTGGAGTCAGTGTTGCCGGAAAAAATCCGGTAGCATTTCCCCTAGCTCAGTGGCCGTGTGAAAAACTCTGACGCCGCCACCAGGCGGGTCAATGCTGCCGAAGAAAATCCGGCAGCATTTCCCCTACATTGGCGCGTATGGGGGTCCGCCGGCGTTGTTTGGCACCTGTACGCCTGTCTTCTATTGTTGCTGCTTTGCTCTGGCTTTGATACCAAGACAGAAAACCTACGCAGCATGTTGGGGCAGCAGCGTTGTCGATGTAGCGTGCGGGCTTCCACGCTCGTTGCTCAAGTCTACTGCCCCCTCAGTCTGCTGCTCTGGAGACTATGTCTGGAAGCCGTGGGTTTGTTACTGAGAAATGTGTGCGCCAGTGTTAACGCTAGAAAGCAGTTGAAAACTGGAAGTGACTGATTAGGAATGAAGAATGAGCAACAATGGGAGACACCTCTAAGTTCTAACTCCCCCCCCACTAGTGTAGAACTTGTTACTCAGCTAACCAGCCAATCAGAAAACAGTCCTAGACCTATTTTCAGGCAAGCAGGGTTTTCTCGGTGAGCCCTGCTAGATGCCTGACAACCCAAAACCCGGGCGTCGTCCGTTTTGCCTAAAAACTGGACCATACCATAATACCAACGCTGCGAACGCAGTCATGCGGTCATGATTAGCTAGAAGAATAGCAGCAAAGAGTTATGGCTGCTGGAACCCAGGCAGTGCCTACGAAATTTAGTGTTGCCAACCAGTACCATGCAGCAAGAGACATGGACCCTAGGCAGAGCATGATGTTGTCAACGTAATGGCTCAGTCAGAACATTGTTGGGTGCATGCAGAAAACATCTGTGGTGGCAGTGACCGCCGGCGGATCGACCGCCGAGGAAGCCTGCTGATGGAGCTAAGCGCGTCGCCGGACGGAGGAGGCTCTAGCGAACTGCGAGTAGGCCTCAGCGCACGTTGGCTCCACCGGACGACACTCCAGCAGCGTCAAGTCTCGCCGTCAGTCATCTGCACACCGATGTACACAAGTCGGGAGGACACAACAGAGCACAATGAGAGATGTGCAAAAACCAACACTAGTTCCTTTCCCATGGCACGATTGGCCGTGAGGAGGAATTGGACAACTTGCAAAGTGATCTAAGAGCACGCCTCGCAGCTAGCTCGTGCGACGTCGCACCCTACACTCCGAACTTTGTAAACTTGACAGGCGAAGTTTCGCAGACAGACCGAGAACGTGAGCGAGCAGTTCGACCAAATTCAGACACCAAAACGCCAGAATTGGCCATTGGAAGAGCACATCCAAAATCACAAGACTAGAAATTATAGCCAAACTTAGTGGCGAATTAATTGTACTTAAAAAAATAGCCAGACATAAAAGTCACTATGGTATGTTTTGTACTTGTAGTCTAAACCATCAAAGCTTACGAGACTTTAAGCTTCTCCCTAGTGAAACCCTTGATGTTTCTTGCACCTGCTTGCTTGGTAGGGCGCCAAGTGATTGGGTGATGCCACGTGAGTGGCAGCAGTGCTAGGGAGCCTTCTAGTACTTTCTCATTATTGACGTAAAGGAGTCCCGAAACATTGCGCTTGGGCATTACCATCACTACATACATTCCCCATTATGTGAAGGAGTGCAAGATTGTTGGATTCATGTCATTATCACACGGTGACCTCTGGCCTCGTTGCACACTCACATCACTAGTGCAGGTGATTGACTAGTGAGAGATGACTCCGTCGATTGACACGTCGTGACCAGAAGCTGAGAAGACGAGCCAGGGAGAAGCTCAATCAGAGCTTGTCAGACTTATTTGCATTTGTCACATGCATTGGTGCACAGTTGGTCATGAGCATAACCGGGTTTCTTCTCTAGGCAGGTTGTTGCTTGTACGGTGGCCTAGTTTATGCTAGGAAATTATTCTGTGGGCAGGTGGGGTCGAATCCCCCAATTTCGAGCTCGCTGCAGTGCTTGCTCGCTCGCTCGCTCGCTGCCCGCTCGTTCGCTCGCTCCCACCTGCACGTAACACCTCTGTGACTTGTGATTCTCCTCACTTTTTTCTCTCCACTTCGAACTTCCACGTTAACACCGTTGCTTGCTTGGTGTCTTCCTAGCATCACCCCAGTTGCTGCTTAATTATCTAGCACAGCAGCTTACAAAGATTCCTTGTTGATTGTCCTTAGGCGTTTTGGTGAGCAACATCATTCTTTGGTGTTTTGTTCGAGAAGGTTGTGACAAGCTTGGCCAACTTTAAAAGTGGTGGAAAGAGCCAACGAGAGAGCCAATTTCAATAATTTTCGGTGAATTGCATGAAAACAATGGAATTCTATGAAGATGCGTCTAGATGTTCCCAAAACCCCTCAACTTCTTGGCGGGGTTCTTTAAAGTAGCCATTCAGGACACAACGTTGCACATATTGCTCACCTAGAGCACCCAAGACACCAAGTAAGGCTCATTAATGTTCTTATAAATGTTTTCATGCGCTAGATTGCTGTGAAGACTTCCATCGAAGCACATTCACATTCAATTACATATTACTCAAGCATTACTCCAATGGTACCAAATTACATTTCAATCCATCGATTCTGCCTTTTCACCACTTACAATTCCCTTTTAAAACAGAAAATGGCATCAACATTCATTCAAGGCACGGATAGGACAGGATGTTGATTGTGGACCGGGTACATGCAAGCCTTTGGTGGCGTGGTGGAATAACCATTTGCTTCTACATAGTTTTCCCGTCGTTTATAAAAAGGATGAATTGACCAGATAATCCTGTTTTCATCGGNCCTTTCTCTGGTTTGGCGCATGTCTCATGTGCCATAGTGGCATGTGACTCGGAGCAAAGCGCAGCACATGTCATGTCATGCACAACCTGAGTGACATAGCATCGTGCGTTCCGGCCCTCATCCTCTTCTGAATGCCTCATCTGACCTACTGCTATGTCGTATCATTCGAATGTCGTATCATTCGAATGTCGTATCATTCGAATGTCGTATCATTCGAATGTCGTATCATTCGAATGTTGTATCATTCGAATGTTGTATCATTCGAATGTCGTATCATTCGAATGTCGTATCATTCGAATGTCGTATCATTCGAATGTTGTATCATTCGAATGTCGTATCATTCGAATGTTGTATCATTCGAATGTCGTATCATTNCTAAATGGCACGAAGGCAGGCTTTGACGACCAGGCAATTATGGCTGTCCTCTTTTTCTAAAAGATCAAACATGTCGTTTATCCTTCACCGACGACGCTCGGACTTTGATGATGGTTCTATTGCAGGATATCTTCCTTCTTGTATTTTCTAAGGTTTGATGCCGGTGCTGACCTTTTTTGAATTTTTATTTTAAGTTTCCTGTTCTCGAAACAGATGGGCCCTTGAAAGCTCGTCGTTAGGGTAGCGTACGAGGTGAAAGTTTTTCAGGTTGGATTCTGGTGCTGACGCAATCTACTGGAGGATAAATCCTGCGTTAATCGCTGACCTTCACATCTATGGTAGGGAACAAGTCAGAGAACGTGCTCGCGATGCTCTCATGTGTACATTGTAGCGGAATTTAGTTGCGACTGGTCAGGTCATCACCTCGGACAAGTTTGCCCTAAAACAATTAAAAGCCTTCAAGTTCACTGTGCGACCCCGTGGTGTACAAGGTGAGAACGCGCGGCACCCGTGGGCGCTTCGGCTGTGTCGGTCGCACCGTCGTCGTGGTGCGACCGCACTTGTGCGTGGCGGTGGAACCTACTACTTGCACCGACGAAAGAAGAAACATTTATCAAATGTTCTAGCCATGAAATTGAGAGTTCGCGATTGAGGCCAGTGAGTTGAGCTAGTCATTTGTTAGATTTGAACCATGGTTCTCATCCTCGCATTACCGTGGTGAACCTACTCGTTTGCTTTCGGCCATTTGGAGGATACATGTTTAAGGTTTGCCATGTATACTTCACCGTGGTTGTCTAACACGGTACGTTTGTCGGCGGAGTTTGGCAGCCCTCATAGGAAGACGGTGAACGACGGTGTTCGATGATTGGTTGGCGTCAGTTTCTTGCATTGACGACATTCCATGATTGCACTTACTACTTTCCGGCTTAGGGTTTGCAACTTGAAAGTCGGCGGAAGCGTCACGTTCAAATTCTTCCACCAGTTGCAGTCCAGCCAAAGCTGCATCCCGCCTGCTCCCACCATCAGCCCAGGGGCCAACGGTCTGCTCGCTTCCCCTGCGNGACCAGCAACGTCCGCGTCGACCCTTCAACCTCTGTGGAACGCAGAGCGGTCGGTGCAGGCAAGGATCAGAGTCGCCTCATTGGCATTTCGAGGACTGCAATTCGTGGCGTTCTGCCATTCACCGGTCGCAAGTCAAGGGCTGGGGCCGCTGCTGCAACAGAGGAGCGCAGTGAGATCCACTCTGCCGTCAGCTCCAATCACGCGAGCGCAGCAGGTGAGACCAGTGCGCCGGGCGTAAATGCGGCGGCTGCGGCAGCAACAAGCCGTTTGCTGCTCCCTCTACCGGCAAATCGGGACTGGACTTCTATCGCGTTGCAGTGAAAAAACGTAGCATTGCACGGCAGACTAAGCGCAGCCGTTGTCACGGCGACGGGGAGAAAGAGGGGCCCGTACGGTGATTGGTAGTGACGGTGATGGCAGCGGTTGCGGTGGCAGAGGCAGAGGCGGCGATGGAAATGGTCATAGATTTCGGCTAGGGAGACGGCATCGGTGATGGTCCTGGCGATGGTGTTGGTGACGGTGGTGGTGGTGCTGTTGTTAGTGGAAGTGTCGTTGGTGACGGCGGTGTTGGAGATGGTGTTGGTGGCGGTGACGGTGACGCTGACGGTCATATTGACGGTGGTGTTCATGGTGATGCTGATGGCGA
>SZWC01007247.1:25697-44611 GCA_023375785.1 Penium margaritaceum | reverse complement strand
GGGGGGGGGGGAGAGAGAGAGAGAGAGAGAGAGAGAGAGAGAAGGGCCAGGGGAGACAGTGGTACTGAGGAACCGATGACGACGGAAGTCAAGTGCAGGGGGAGAGCATGTGGCGAGGGAAATAGAAGCTAGGAGAGAAGAGAAAATTTGAGGGATGAACACAGTCCCACTGCCTAGGCACAATCAGTACATTCAATTAATTGTGCAGCATTGCTGCGCAGTCCTGAAACCTCCTTGGGGAAACGAAAGGGCTGCCCACTTCGACAGAAAATTTCAAAAGGTGAGGGCAGGATTGCAAGAGAGGCCTAGAAGGAGATGGAAAGACAGGAGAAGCAACAACGATCATGAGGGAAGGAGCTAAGTGAACTCGACAGGTAAAGAGAGAATAGACGATCGGGGGGGGGGGGGGGGGGGGGGCATCTACTGACCTGCATCTGTAACGTCGCATTGTACAAACTCCACACCGGGCGGTGCAGTGACAGTGTTGATGCTGGTGGCAGATGCTTGAACCGTTCGCTGCTGCTGCTGCTGCTGCTCTTCCGCCTGCCGTGCGGTGCGGTTTCCCTCCACAGCGTCAAAGTCGACGAGGGTGAGACCCACTCCGCGGCTCGCCAGGTGGAGGGCTAGAGCCTTGCCTGTTCAACGCGTGAGAGAGAAGGTGGATGGAGTTGAGGTGGAGAAGAGGGCGGAAGAGGCGAGGAACAGGAATCACAGCTGACCAGATCCAGAATCCCTGACCCCAATCACAACCTCTGGAATAGATCGGCGCTCATTTGGCGAGTGCACATGGCCCCACCAGATTCAAGCCAAACCCACCGCATGTGAAGCCCCACCAAAGAAAGAGGAGGGGACAGAATCTGACAGGAGCTTGCTAGGCCCACGCCTGGGACAGAAGTCGAGACCTGATGAATCTGGTTGTGGGACATCAGCCTAAACAGGAGCTGACGAATTTGGACGATAAGGAAAGCTAAGGCCCAACGATCCCTGCTTGCCTTGCTGACTGCTTCATGGGCCATAGCCCATACAGCAGTCAGCAAGGCAAGCAGCTCATGATGAGCTGATGGGCCACCCATAGGGGATGAGCATGCACATCCGCTTTCACATGCTCATCTACATGCACTTCATCATGCACATGCACGCAGGAAAGCACAATTGCATGATATGAACCACTGCAGCGACGCATGCACTTACCGATGCCGGAAGACGCCCCAGTGATGAGCGCGGCGCAGCCGCGTCCCACCTTCATTCTTGCCCACGACGAAGACGACGACGACGGCGAAGACAGAGAAGGCAAGAGGCAGCCACGAAGCCGTGAGAGAGAAAAGGTGCAGCAGGAGAGCAATCCGCCAACGTGTGATCCTCAGATTTGCACCGTTGTCGCTCACACTGGCGAACGTCGGGACACTGTCGTATGTCCTTTGAGCATGCCTCGTCGTTCTGGAGCGGAAGGGACGGATGGCGCATCCTCCTCTGACGTCACCAGCTTCACGCACACGTCGCAGTGACTGAACGATGGCGGCTTTGGGACCTGAACCGGACAAGCAACATTCTTTCTGCTCTTGGCGTAAAAATACTCGAACAATGTCTAGCCACAGCACCCCGGCTTCGCGATGGGGCATCCCATTCATGCAAATGTGACCGAAAACATTGAATAATGTCATCATTGAAACATGTAGGATCATAAATAGTTTTATAATATTTATTTCATTCATTAAAACAAACTTGGTCTTCTTGAAAGACGAATCCATGCCCAAACTCCAAACGCAAGTTTAAATGATCATGCATGGCAAGCATCCCATGGCTCTAAGAGGTAAGAATCTAGAAATCAGAGGAAATAAGTAACCCTCGTCATCACTAAATCTGGAAAAAAACATTTTCCAGCGTCTGACGACATTCTCTACCTTCCATGTGATATCGATCATGTAGGTTGTCATGGGTACCTAACATGTCTTTACAGTTATGGTTTACTTCCACAGCCTCATATTTATAAAAATGAGACTCAATTTTTTAATTTTACATCATAGAAGTGGTCCATATGTACCTTCAATAAACCATGTGTCCATAGCACAAAAAGGACATCTTAGGCCCCAAAAAATCTTCATGATACAAACAAATATCACCATCGAATGCCAAGAATCTCACATGATTATAAATATGATTCATTTTTCTTTAGGAGATGAAATCACCCTCTTACATGCACCATTGCATCGTGGTCACCAATCAATCAGAAAAGAATGTCAAATGGTTACATATGTATTCCATCCTTCCATTGAGAAACACAAACGAACATGGAAATTATTTTTGCCTTGGAAAAAATCAAATGTGTACCCAAGCAACAAATACAAGATCACATGCGACATCAATGCTAGATACTTTAAAGCACCGTGGAGAGCTAGCTCATTTTCTCAACCATGGTGGATGGTTGATTGCCTTTTTATACTAGATCTATGTAGATGGTTTATTTTTTCCCCAAAGGAAGATAGTATTGAAGTTTTAGTTTTAAGGGTATTTGAGCTACGATACATGTTAGATTCTCCTTGCTCAAAGTTTTCTTAATGATTGTACATCTAGTCTAAAATGCATCCAACATAATAGGATATAAAATCGTAGCATACGAAATATTCTCAGGATGGGAGACGATTCCCTGAACTTTTACCCTTGCCTCTTGGACTTGAAGCAAATGTTCTAGAACGGGCAGAAGTACCATATACCTAGAAGCGCATATGATTTAGCCAATAAGATAATTATTTCCTGGAAACAACTTATTGGAACGAAGCCCACAATGAACCCCCTGCAATGGGGGATTGACAACATTCCACCCTTGTAAAGTAGTAAACATAGATATATATATATATATATAATTATAAAGTAACCTATGTACTCAATGTAGCGGGGCTACTGACAACATCCATCGGAATGGACCCTCTCGTGCGATAGCTGTTTTCGAGCGTCCTTCATGAGGCATGGAACATGGTTCAATAGAAATTGTCGTGACCACCACAAAGGCTTGGGTGTTCAAGTGAACGCATCATGTGGGGACNAATTATAAAGTAACCTATGTACTCAATGTAGCGGGGCTACTGACAACATCCATCGGAATGGACCCTCTCGTGAGATAGCTGTTTTCGAGCGTCCTTCATGAGGCATGGAACATGGTTCAATAGAAATTGTCGTGACCACCACAAAGGCTTGGGTGTTCAAGTGAACGCATCATGTGGGGACCAGAAGAGCCCACTCATTCCAAGCAGGCCCCACACAGAAACATCTTCGTACTTGCACGCCTTTTAACAGTGGGTTCTCTGGAAACCCATTCTTCCTCCATCGAAATGTGTTCTCGTCGGAGTTTCACATTGGTGCGCATGGTGCATCTTGCAGATAACCGTCCGCTCCCGCCTTCGGAGCATTGGAATATCAGCTCAAAGATACAACTACATCCATGGGGGACCATCATCCCACCATCCCCACCCATGAGCCACGACCAAGCGGTGGCAAAGTGGGCAAAGCTGAAGCGCAAAAGAGACATGAAGCTTGGAGAGCCAACTCTCGAGCCATACACCATGTCCTGGACCCCATCCTTGGCCGTTGTACTACCCACCTGACTAGCAGCCATGAGTTTTGGTGTACCCCATCACTTGGGCACGCATGTAAAGATGTCACTATACGATACATTCTTCTCATGAATAATTTTCATCAGCCAAACATATGGTAATTTTTTTTGTTGAAACAAGAGGAACAATGTGCCATCCTTTTGTTGAATTTTCTTGCAATGATTATGCATAAAGTACTTGCCTATGCAGTCTCAATATAACACAAAACATGCTCTATGTACAATGTAAATGGATGAGTATTGTAGGGCAGTTGATGTTCACGTACCATCCTTTTAGTAACTTGATTTGCAATGTAATTTCTGAGTGTACCATGCATTGTGTTCACTGTACTTTCCTTTTACGCACAATGCAACAACTGTATTGAGTACGCAATGTAACAAAATGTGCGTTAACTAGTCACACATGTCATGTATTCATCCTTCACAAGTCTTCAATATCCATCACTCCAATGTCAAAGTTCATGTTGTACTTCTTGATAAAAGTTTTCTTTGCATTCATTGTGTTATGTAGCTATCACAATCACTTGTGCAAGTTTTGTTTGTGTAAGGACAGTCTACGTATATGTGGAATTTGCACAAGAGGCGTTCATTAAGCAAAAAAATTCAATGTATTCTTACATGTACACATAATTCAATATCAACTCCAAGAATGGCATTCACAAACAAAGCATGTCAATGACTATGCAAGATGTAAAGAGTACACATGGTAAATGTGAAAATTTTCTTTCAATAATCCTCGTTTCAGGTAAGAGAACGTAGGGTATGTTTATTCCTCGGAAAAATCTCAAGTCAATCCTCGGAGAAAGTGGATGATGTCATAGACTCAATATAGGTTCGCCGATGGTTAACAATGTAGCTCATTGTTGAAAAAAACGTCATCGGTGCCCCATGTTATCTTGTCCATTGCTTCATGCCTACGGCACCAACCTAAACCCCCCTTCCTAGACCCATTCCTTGAACCCATGACATGGATCCCAAGCCCTTTTCTAGCCCAGAACCCCCACTTCTCTCTTGTGTTGCGATCTATTGAAACCAGACCCTCCTCTAACTCAGTGGTCTGCCCTCCATCCACTTGCACAATTGAAATCAATAAGAAATGTTCGGAGACACTTGTTTCTAGCACTAAACAGTACATCATTACACAACAAGTTTTGCAGGAATAACACACGTACTTCTATCGTCTTCCTCCGTGTCTTCCTTGAACTGTGCGTTCTCCTCCCACTCTCTCTCCTCCTTGTCTAAATGGGTTGTGTACTCATCCTTCGGTACCCTCTCACCCGCATCATCAGCAAGAAAGCAGTATACACTAGAATCATCACTATTAGTCCCATCTTCACACATTCCCTCTCCCTTTTAAGACAATAGATAAGGCAGCATTTCTCGTTCATACTCTTCAACTCCTGCAGCACTAGTAGTCTATGGAGCATGAAGGGCACCAGTGCAAAACCCTATTCTTGCAACATATTGTTCAAACCACTTAAAGAGCACGAAAGAACATTCATGCTCGTAGTGTAGACCAAAATCCCTCCAATGTCCCTAGCTACAAGTCTTATAGATGAGGACAACCTGTCGTGCAATTCCAGTACCCTTCATGACTGTTGTCATGGCTATCCCTTCGTTTGTCATTACGTACTGACGCGCTAGTTGGAGGCAGTGTTGCAATCAGTTTTCCTGTTCTGGTGCAATTCCATCCCTTGCGTTAGCTGACTGTTGACGAGGAGCCATGAATAGCCGCTGGACCAGAGGGTAGAGAGACACAGAGTAACAGTAAGAATACATGCACCGGTGTGATGTAATGTACGAATTTATGCTCTCGCCTGCATTTAAGGTGGTATGACCATCTCTTACAAGCGGGAACTATAGCCACGTCCACTTCTCCAATGGGTCTCCTCCTTTTAGTACTCCACTCTGTTTGTAAAAAGTGATTCGTGTACTTGCTTAGACGACAATGGGGTGAATCCTTGCAAGTTGGCAATAGAAGAACATCCATTCTTTCTCATCTTTTGTTGGAAATAGTGCCCATGCCACGGGCACGGCATGGTCCTTTTCATCAATGTATTGAGTGAACAGGAACACCTCCTTATGCCCTTAAAAATTCTCTGTTCATGGTGAGAATTTGGCGGTTGTGTTCATGCTCCATCCTTGCAGCACCCGCAGTGATGAAACACTTGAGGAAAGCTCCATCCTTGTCCTTCCATGTGATGGTGTGGGTGGCGGGGTCCACAAACATAAGCTGAACATAGACAATGAGCAACATCGTCGCATCTAATAGCATGTACAAATACGATGAGTAAATTCAAACAAACACAAAGAACTGTTGCTTACCTCTTTGACGTACAACGGGAGTAGGGTCCACGCGTTTGCCTTCTTGTCCATCAATGACTCCTGTATGTTTGCCTTGGCTCAGTACAGAGCACTGTTGGCTGCATTGATCTTGGTTGCCTCTCGGAGAACGTTCCTCAGGGATGCGACGGAGGCCATGGTCTCGTTGGAGGGCTTCAGTGATTTTGTAAGAGACCCAACCCTTCTGGCACACGGGAGACCCGTGCCACGATGGGATGCAGCGATGTCCGCCGAAATGGTTAACAAGAGTCATGTAACCGTACTTGTTATAGATACACATGCAAACCTGCCACTTGCAATTCTTGGCCTTAGTGTCAGCACATGTGACCTAGAACCGCATAGGCTTAGTGCGCTCTCGCTTCAATGCAAAGTAGTTGTTGACCACGTAGTTTTCAACAAAGGCACACACCTCCTCCATGTTCTAAGAAATCATGACCTCTTTCAAGTCTGTCTCTAGCTCCTTCTGCTTCTTTGAACACATACATGGCTTGTTGTCTGAGTTGTGTGCAACAAAACAAGCACATGAGGGACAGCAAAATGCATGAAGTTGGGACACGTATGACGTGTTCAAACACACGCAGCTGGATAGTAGGGAAAAAATGAAGCATCTCCGTAAAACATGAAATCAACTACGAGGTGCGCCACCATGAAGCGGCACGAGTTGATGACGTTCATGATAGACCTTACCGAGACAGCTTCCTTGACATTAGGAGAGCAAAGAGCACGGGGTGGCTCATCCGGGAATTTTTTTGGGGGGAGGGTGTCCCACTTGGCCAACTACGTGTCAAACCAAACATCGTTATGGCCGTGCTATGACCAAAATATGACATCATCAAATGCGCTTGTGGTGTCATCTGAGGGGTGTTTATCTTAGGACCAGTAGTGTGCAAGCTCCTGGTGTGAGGTGGGAGGGAAGGAGAGCGGATGATTGTTCTTGAACTCAGAACATAGTCTTGTGGCAGTTTGCCACATGTGGTGGCGAAGTTACCCTGCCATACTGAAGATTGTTTATTTTTACATAATACGTACCCTGCGTACCTGATGTCCGACTCTTGCCCAGCTTATAATCCATGTGGAGTGTCATTTTGCGCTCAAGCCGGACGGTGTGACTGAGGCATGGTGTGAAGGTGAAGGAAACCAAACGAGGAGCGAACCAAATGAAGTCACGGGCACACCACACATGAGGTCACAGACCAACCAGTCCGTAATGGTGACATAGGCAGTTCTACATGAATCGTACAATCATGCATGACCATTGAAGCGATGATGCATGAACATGTGTGTGAGGAAAGCCCCCCTCCCCCACCGGCACTCACTTCCCCTATCACAAGTCCTCATCAGCATCCATTAAAAACAAGAAGCAGCCACCAATGGACGCGGGCACTCATTACACCCACACATGAAAATCTCTAAAAAGCCACTGATGTTCAAGGAAATGGCGGCGGTCTCCCATTAGTCAACGTGTGTAACAAACTGCCTCGACAACGTACGTTCTTCCATGCAATTGCCACCTCTACCATCAGCGTTGCATGGCTTCTAAAAAAAAAGATGCTTGGATAGCGTGCCTGATACGGTCGATACGCTATTCACTTGGTTGTGTGCATGCACATGCTCAAACTGCACTTGTGCATGCAAAAACAATGCACCCCTTGTTTTCCTTACCAATACTACATGCAAACTATGTTACTTAATGAGACAAAGTCTCACACGCATGCTTTACTCCTTCAATGAATCTCTCCATAGGGCTCATGATGTGTGTGCTAATGAATCACACGTCAAAAGGGATGAGTACATCGTAGAAAAAACCTCATGCACCTGTGCAACGAATAACTATTAACCACATACCATAAAACAAAGAAGTCGACAATTGGTGTGGGCAAATGGGGCTTATTGTTCATGGGCAAGAGAAAATCTGGCTTATTCTTCCGAAGTAGGGGAGAATGGGTTATTCCCATCCAAACGGTAGGGGCATGAGAGTCACAGTTGACAAAACATGGGAAAATGGGCATCTTTACCATTTTTGGATGTTAAGCCTAGAGAAATACCTACATGTTAAAATTCAGTTTGACTCTAGCTTGTAGATCATCCCTTGGCCGGATCTTCGACAAAAGAAATTTGATGATAGAAATCCATCACTCCATTCCACTCCTAGAATGATGCCATGTGGGTGATTAGGATTGGGTTACATGTTCTCAATCATACCTAATGATGGCCTCATATGTTATGGGCGCGGTACATCTCGGTCAAACTGGTTTAGGCAATCATTGATGTGCTCTATTTGAGTTTACCATTGTAAAGAATTCCTCTTGTTTCAATTTTTAGTCTTCAAATGGCCTTGTAACATTACATTGGCATTGGAACCAGACCTTATGCAAACATGTTGTCTCAAATTACTTCAGTCATGAGATCCCTTGATGAGACTTGGCCAATGACCATAAATTGATGCATCCATTTCTACACTGAAGATATGGATATAGAATGGGATGTGATTCCCAAAGTTGGCTCACTTATGGATAGCAATATTCAAATCTCCTAAAGTCAAAGGTCATATGCACCAAAGAACAAATCTTAAAGTAGTGTCGGAAGAAGCTCATTATTAGAGAGTCTGTCTTTGAGGGAAAGAAAGCGAGAATCGAGATTCCATGATGGGTCAAGGCTAGATTTAACAAAAAGGAGGGTTTTAAACGTATTTGCTATTTCAGGCCAGCCTTAAACACTTTTCTTAACCATGTTCATTCACAAAAATTGGGGCATGGAAACCCAAGTGTCCTAAGGAAACTCACTCTGTAACGTATGTTCAGAGAATCAAACCTTTCACGTACAAATGGAGAAGAGTTTTCTTGTCTGATGTTTGTATCCTACGCCATGAAGGTCCTAGAGAGGGAGAGAGAGGGTGATGTAACTCCTCTTTTTTTCCTCTTAGGTACCGTTAGCACAAGTGAGGGAGAAATGATGAATCCCTCTCCTCTCTTGTGTCAACGACATGCGAGAGGTAGAGAGGGGGTGCTTTTCCTCCTCTCTTATCTTTCGAGCATAGACAACGATAGAGAGGGAGAGCATGTCCTACACCTCTCACCCTCTCCTCTCAAACACTGATGGCTACAAAAAGGGAGAGAGGGCTTGATGCCTCCTTTCCCTCTCCTTAAAGGTGCGATAGCAACTTAATGGAGAGGGAGAGGGTGAGTGGGTGATTTTCACCTACCCCTCTTTCAGGCGATGATGGCACAACGAGGAGTGCATTTAACCCCCCCACTCTCTCCCTTCTCGTAAGGCGTCAGACAAAGCCTAAGGGGGAGAGGGAAAAAAGTGATGTAAGTCCCTCTCATTCCCCTCTTTCCTCCTCCCAATGGCACGCAAGGCTTGCAAGGTGACGGGAAGGCACATGCCTCTTCCAAGCTTTGATAGTGTGAGTGATGAAACATATTGAAAGAAAAGGCCAATATTCTTTTGTTTGTCCAACATGTATAAACATCCCAGATTTTTAAGCGGTAGGATGTACACGAGATGGCTTACATTCGAGACTTGGAGTTATCTACTAAGAATCTTCTTCTATCTTCTTTCAATGGTCACTGGAGGGTTTTTCCATCGATCACCAAGAAAAGAGGCACACAAATCAGTTCGAGCTCTGATAACGTGTGGAATTTTCAAAAATTTAATGAAGCATTTTCCCCATAAAATTTCAGTTTTACAACTTACTCTAATAAAAAATTTATGAGGAATGGCCTTGCATATGGATCAATGATGGGTGGGGAACTAAACATGTGACACTTATCCTACTACCGGCTATATGTGGATAAAAACTAAATTACCCGTGGGCTCCACCCTGTTGCATAATTCGGTTCTCCCTTGTCGCTTGTGTGCAAAAACTCCTTCCGATACGAATTCTGAAGATAAGCGGGCTGAATTCATGCTCGCATAAAGCTCTCAAGAAGGAGTTGCCAGAAAATGGTACCCAGATCACTTAATTTTGGTCGTTAGCATGCACGTTTGACCCTGGCTCCTGGATATATCTGATTTTAACAGACCCATAACTCTGTGTGGCCTTGTGTCCAGTGTGCCAAAATTCGGCCCTGGTTGTTTGAAACCCAAATAAATTCCTTTGCAATTTACTATCTGAGGTGGCAATACCGTATGTTAGAGGCTGAAATCAGGTTGAGACTAGTAAAAACTACTCTCTTGGTAAGAAAACATGGAAGAAAAGGCAATATGCCTTGTTGATCACCATTTCTTGAAATACGTGTTGATTAGGTTGGACTCACACCTCTTGTGTTGAAGAAGGGCCAACTTCTTTCAGCATTCATCTCTCCTATTTAATGTGTGCATTTTTCTACTATGTTAAAATCATTTGCAAAGAGTCCAAGAACTCCTTGTGGCTCTCCCTTATGACATACCACTAGTTGCACAATTGCTGTCCTCTTGTAGATCAAATTTTTTATCAATGTATGCAACAAATATTTCCGCTCAAAGTGTCTTTTGGTTTTTTTGCCATCAAAAGGTTTTGAAAACAAAGTGGACAGCACGTACATGATCCAAAAAAAGGTTCAACCAATGTGCAATGGATGGAGGATTCAAGCCTTATCCAGGGCTTGCGGGTGATGAAAGCTCGTGATCTCCACTTGCCTCTTGTTGTTAATATGAGGAATCCAATGTTCTGCTTGGGGAAGGCATTCTTGTCTTCTTGTACTTTGTGCAAAACATTGGAAGTGATTGTACAAACCAAGAGAGTAAGTCTACACATCATCTAATAGTGAGCATCAAAGAACCCAAGGCCGGATTAGTTCGGTAGATGACGCAGTTAGCATCGAACTCCAAACATGAAAATTCAACCATTATACAGCAAGCAACTCAAGTTATTGGTCATGATCATGTCTATGACCGCGACCATGTATCAGAGAATTTCAAATTGGGGTCAATAACATCAGGTTTCAACATCACAGTTACTGTGATTGTAACTAAATGTGCACTCTGACATGCCAGCAATGAGGATTGATGTAATCTGCCTTGTTGGCAGATTAGTGATTGCCCTAGTGTGCCAAGGTGGCAAATTAGGCTTGCCCTTGTCTATTGTATTTCAGCCCGCTTGGGCTCATTCTACAATAATCCATTCAGAGTTTCTGCTTTCTTTCAGACATAGCATCAGATCCCAGAATCTGACCTACGTATCTCCACCTCCAAGAGTTTCTACACCCTTGCCTCATCACCAAGGAGGCCTTTTTCACGCACCCTTCATGGTGGCACCCGTCTAGCCATCTTTCACTTATCTCCTCCACATGTTCTAGCAGGTTCTGTCAAGCCTCGTTTCTCTTAGTCAACATAACCTCCATTGCAGCCATCACCAGTGCCCTTGACGGCATTCCTAAACCCACTTCCAAGCGTGACAACACCGGCAACTACAAAATGTGGTCGCACATCATCTCCACGTACTTTGAAACCATACACATCATCAGGATTTTGCTTCACAAAATCATCACTTGCGCATGCAATGGTGTGGAGCCTGCCTAGGACACTCTTGAGCATGAGTTTGCCAATGGTAAAGCTCTCATGTCCCTCCTTGCCACGTGTGACTCCACGTTGCACAAAGATATCAGGGCAATTAGAGAGAGTGCCAAAGCAGTTTGGGACTACCTTAAGGAGCACTTTGATGCTTGTACTTCCACTGCATGCGGCATGAAGATCGTCTCCCTCGTTAATGTCCCTTTCGACACCTTTTCCAACATGTGTGGCTACATCACTGCTTGCACCAACATTTTCGTAGACCTCAAAGCAATGAGCATTGATTTATCCAAAGCTGTGGGGTGCGTGGGAATTTTCCATGGTCTGCCCGGTCGCTTTGAGGTCATCCGCCAAGTCCTTCTGCAGTTTCTGGTCATGAAACTCACTGTCACCAACATCTCTCCAAGACTCACAGCAGCAGAGCAAAATCACGAAAAATCATCAGCAAGTGACCCTAGCTACTCTAATTCAAGCTCCTCCCATTCCCCCATTGCAGTGCGCCGTGCTGTCTCTGCACATTTATCTCACGACAGGACCCAACAAGTTTCCTCCCTGCCAATACAAGCCACTCTTTGTTCCGCACGCAAGAAAACTTTGTGGTAGGCGCAACCACCCTCAAGGTGCTTGTGACCACTTCAAAACAGACCAGTGGCTCTCCCAACATCCCGGAAAAACTTACACAGAGCGGCCAAACTGGCGTGCTGAGGCACAAAAGGCTCGTGTGAACCGCTTCGACGCAACGAAGCATCGAGGATCAGCACCTTCATCCAGAAGAAGTTTGAATCATCTTACCACTCCTTTACTTCCTAGTGCAACGGTCCCTCTGACGTACTCTTCTCATGACAATGACTTTGATATCTATTCCTTCTCCTCCCCTTCCCCCACCCCTTCTCGTGGAATTGATTCCACTCCCTTCATTGAGCAAACCCTCAACTGTGGAAAACCATCTCACTCTTTGAAAGATGCAGACATTAGCCATCCTCTTCTGTCTCTTAGCCCCGTATCTGGTGCCACCACCGACATGGTCATAGAATGTCTAGCGCGTAGTACTCTTGCTTCTCCGGCACCTGTCCATGGCGAAGTCATTGGCCTCCACCTTCCCTCCCTTCGTACCAACCTCCTTCCAATCTACAAATTCCAGCAAGGAGGGGTCAACGTTCACTTCCCCACGTTCAGTACTATAGCCCATCTCTTTACCTCCTCCGGTCATCATCTTGCCACCTTCATCCTATAGAACAACCTCTACCGCATCCGTGCCCCTTGCATCACCTTGCCCTCTTCACAAGCTCTCACGATATCCACTCCCACCTCTCGTCCATGCCAACATCTCTCCCACCCTCTCATTCTCCATCACCATTGACTTTGTCACCCCAAATTTCCAGCCTTGCAGAAAATGTCCACTCACCAATCGGTTCTTGGCCTTCCAAGCTCTCTTCCCTTCCCCCACTCGTCGCACCTCCATGTGCCACTTGTGTTCAGGGCAAATTTTTTGCAAATTCCCATCAATCCAAGCTCTCATGTGCCACTTGTCCCCTCTACATTATCCATCTTGAACTTGTTGGTCCTTTTTGTCCTGTGTCTCAAATTAACCGATCCTAATTTCTCACTATTGTTGACGATCACTCTTGTTTCAGCACTGACATCCCTCTCTGCTCCGAATTCAATGCTTGAACTGCCTTCATCACATGGGCAAACCAAGCCTCTTTCCGCTTTAGTCGCTCCATGGAGCGTCTCTGGTCGCATCGGGGTGGTGAATTTCTCTTGCACGCTATTTTTGACTATTGTGCCGTGTGCGGCATCGACCATCAAATGATTGTCCCCGATTCTCCTGAACAAAATTGTGTGGCTGAACGTCACAACCAGAATCTTCTCCACATTATCCGCACTCTCCTTGCTCACTCCGGTGTTCCTCGTGACTATTGAGCCTATGCGCTCTCTTATGCTTTGCATGCCCATAATTTCTACCCCTCCTCTCTCTTTGTCGATCGCACTCTTGTGGAGGCATGATCCAGGTCCAAACCGGACGTTTCCAACCTACGAGTCTGGGGTTCCACGGCCTAGTTCCTTGTCAACAAACGTCAATGCTCTCAACAACACACGTCCAAGATCAATCCTAAGGTTTTCCCGTGTGTCTTCCTTGGCTTTGCGGCCCATTCTCCTGGCTACCTCTTCCTTGACCCCACGAGTGGCCAAGAGATGTGTCGCTTCAACGTTTGCTTTGATGAACCCTGCCCTCATTTTCTCCTCACACAATCTCCTCCTCCACCTCTTGACTGGGTGCACTTCAGCATCCTATCTTCCCCTCCTTCGCAAGCATCATCGGCTCTATCCGTTTCACCTCATCTCTCATTTAGCCCCTCCACGCCTCCTACCGACATCCCTCCTCCCGTTTCTCCTCCTATTGCCACTCCTCCCTCACTTTCATGTGCCCTCGTTCCCCCACTCGATATTACCAGTCTTCCCTCCTCCAATCTCTCTCTTTCTCCCTCCCTCTATCCCCTTTCTATCGAGCAATCCACCTCCATCCCTCCTCCACCTCCGCCTCCGCCTCCACCTCCGCCCCCGCCTCCGCCCTCACCTCCTACTTCCTCCCAGCCTCCTCCCCCTCTCCCACCTCTTCACCATTCAAAACGCTTCCTTGCCAAACAACACTAAGCCTCTCCATTGATATCTTCCCGTCCCTCTTTTCCTTCTCTACCTTCCGGTGGTGACCTTGCGATTAAAGAAGACTGAGAAGAAGAAGAAGATGTTCTCTCCACACAAAACCCTCTCCAATGCTGGTTTGCTATGGGTCCCTCCGCATCAAACCTCATGTACATCAACCTCCCTCACTTCCCTCTTGCTATTCATGAAAACCAGCACCACATTCTCAGCACCAACATCCATAACAGGCGACAGATTGAGGCGCCTACCACGTCCAAAGAAGCGATGGCTGGCCCTCATGCAGCTGAGTGGAAGAAGGCCATTGAGAGTGAGCTTCATTTGTGTCAAGCAATCATCAGGTACACAAAGAAGACCCAACAATCAGTGAAAAATGTTGTGAAAGGAATGTGGCTCTTTCATGTGAAGACACTTCTTGGCAAACCAGTCGAGTTCAAGGCATGTTATATCGCCAAGGGATACTCTAAACCGAAAGAGGTTGACTTCTTCAAAACCTTCTCCCCAACAGCCAAGATTTCAACATTCTGTGCTTTAATCCACATTGCTGAATCCAATGATATGGAACTACATGCAATGGACGTATCCACTACCTTTCTCCAAGGCGATCAGCATGAAACCATCTACCTCAAGTGTCCCAAAGGCTACATCCCTTCCTCTCTGAACAACGTGTGGCGCCTTGAACGCCCCGTTTATGGCCTCAAGCAATCTCCTTGGGAGTGGCAAGCCAAGCTTTGGAACACCCTCATCAATATTGGATTTCACCCATCAGAATCTTATCCAAGTCTCTGCCTTCGCAAGTCAAAACCTGGCTGCTACCTTCTCGCATACGTCAACAACATGGTGATGGCATCCAATTACCCCAACAAGCTCGCCACCCTAAAAGGGGCTCTCATGCAACCTTTCCACACGAAGGACCTTGGGAAAGTCACACACTACCTCGACATGGAGGTGTGACATCATCGTAAAGCTTGTACCATCACACTCTCCCAAGGTTCCTACCTAAACTCCATTCTCACTTGTTTTGGACACAAAGAATGCAACGTAACTCTCACTCCCATGGCAGCCGACCACGACCTTACAGCACAAGCCGTTCCAATAACTAAACCCTCCTCAGAGCCATATCCTAAACTTGTGGGATCCCTCATATACGCAATGGTTTATACATGGCCACATGTAGCATACTCGCTAAGTGTTCTATCTCACTACTAAACTCCAGGCCGGGTTTCTGATGCTCATTGGATGGCTGTTAAGAAGGTCCTTTGGTACCTCCAAGAAGCAAAAACATACCGGCTCACACTTGGTGGTATTCAGCCTATCATTTTGCGAGGTTTCACTGATTCCTCCTGGGCCAAAAATCAAGCGGATTGCCGCTCTACCCTAGGGTATGCCTTCAACCTTTGTTCAGGCCTCATTACTTAGAACTTCACCGGCTCGTCTTCAATCTGTCTCTCCTCCCGTGAAGCAGACCTTTACGTCGGCACCATGGCTGCACAAGAAGCAAAGCGGCTACACCACTCCTATGGTGTGACAATCTGAGCACCATCACTCTCACCAAAGACCTAGTGTATCACTCACGGATAAAACACATGAAAATCTGCTATTTCTTCATCCGTGAACTAGTCCAACCAGGTGAGCTTGGGGTACGCCATGTTGCCTCTCATGAGAACATTTTGAAAATCTTCACGAAAGACTTACCACAAGAACAACATTAAAAAACAGTGACCTTCCCTGGGCTCCATACGCCTTGAAGGGGTGTTTCAAGCATCCTGGGTTTCTTAGGGTTGTGTGTGATTTTGCCTAGTGGTCCTAGGGCCCATCATAACAAATTGGAGAAGCCCAGTTTAGCTCTCACAAGTCTCAATATCACAGTTTTACTGTGATTGCAACCAGATGTGCAACCTGACATGTGAGCAACCAGGATTGTTGGAATCCGCCTCGCTGGCAGATTAGTGATTGCCTCTGTGTGACAAGGTGGGAACTTAAGGTTGCCCTTGTCTTGTGTATTTCAGCCCACTTGGGCTCATTCTTCAATCATGCGTTCAGAAGTTCTGCCTTCTTTCCGACACTTGTTGACTACCTCAGACGAGGCATTGTAGAGCAAAAAACTTTATGAGGTTGCCATCCAACATTCCACAGGTAACAACGAGGTCGAAAAGTGCTTTCACGACCTCGCACAATGTTAACTGCATCACCAGCGAGTCTACCAACATCGAGTGGCGCTTTACTACATCAGCAACTAGGACCACGGAGACAATTACCTATGATGCAACAGTGGGGACTATTGGGATAATTATAGCTAGGACGGCTGGGACCGCTACCTATGGTACAAGCCAAAGGAGCACTACAAAATGATGCCAGTAGCCGCCACTACAACGATACAACATTCTGGAGTACCTCGGCGATGGCTACCACCACCACCCCTGCAAGTCAACCTTCTGACTTGTAGATCCAGACCCTGCTGGAGTTCTCCACCGTCGAACTCAGTGAGCCAGGCAGCTCTGCGAGCTTGGCTACAAGGTACCATGACCACTTGAAGGCCTGTCAACCGGCCAGACATGCTAAGGCTCTTGCTACAAGGCTAAGAGCGTGGCAATACGTTGCGCCCAACTTGGGCCAAGAACAAAGTCAGAGCACTTTGCTGTACATAGGCTGCTGTGAGACTTGACATCTTTGTGCTTTGCACTTGTGTTTTCGCAATGCAGTCATATTTCCCACAAAAAAAACTGTTTACTCCTTCCGCTTTGAACCTTTCACACACTTTGTACAAGTGTAGCTGATCATGCCAAGGTCCTGGGTTGACAACAAGACCTACTCAGCCATTGCTATGGTCGTGTGAAAACCTAACAAAGGGATAGAGACTAGGTAGGGTACAACAATTTACTCCGAAGTTTGTACAGTTATACAAGCAAGGCTAAAGGAAAATTGAGACACATGATTTCAAGTACCTTGATAGTGTTTCCAAGCTCTCTCTAGTGTCAAAGAGTGCTCAACCGGAATTGGAAATCCCCTGAGTCTTGACAATGACATATTTTTGGTGCATCTCGTATGTGCTCAAGTTTTCCTTAACGACAGGATCCTCGACATGATATACTGCTGATTATTTTGCGTACGTACGGGGAAGAATGAGATATGAGCCTTTATTGAAGAACATTTTCTAGAAAAAATTCGGCCAAGTTGTATTGTTGTAGGGGAGAGTGGATTAAATTGTTTCCACAAAACTGCATTCGATCGGATTTGGTACATCAAAGTATTCAATTGAGTGAAAATAATTAATAACCAGGCTGATTTAATGCCTTTGATAGAGATATTATGTGTTTATTCATGGAATGGGATTGAGTTGGCGATCTTTCGGCCCATATCGAAGTTCACATTGTTATTGTCACATTTATGTGACCCAATAAATTTTAATCAGATATAATTTTTAAATTTTAATATGAAATTCTAAGTCGATTATTGATGGTGCTCTCCATGATATGAGGAAAGCCCTCCGAAGTAGTGAGAGTGAAACCCATCCATGAGCATTTTTGAGATTCTCATTCTTTTACCAGGAAACAACATGATTTGTTGCGCTTATTATAATATTTTTTGAATAAAAAATTAGGAAGGTGAGAGTGAGTGGAAGGGCGTTGTCCTTAAGTGACTTTGTCCAGAACATCTCCTTATTCCCTTATCATCCGGGTTGCTCCTCATGTGGGGTAGCCCGAGCCACATATCAGTGACGAAAATGAGCAGTCGGTGAGAGTTGGCGGACCGTGCACGTTCAGGTCTTGCCGAATACCCCTGTTTTCTGTCGTCATTCTGACCTCGACGTTCGGATACAGCCGCGGTACGGCGGAGGACGGGGCTGTGACCGCCAGTGGCAGCAGAAGGCGCGCTCGGTTGTGCGTGGAGAAGCTCCTGAATCCCCAGCAGTCTCATTCGCAGTCGGACGTGGTGCAGCGGAGTGTCCATGTCGTTGACCTGACGTGGACGGACCGCTGCGGGATGCTAGCGACCTGTCCCCGCGGGTGATGCGTCCCATTTCTGCGACGGCAGAGTATGGCAGGTCGTGCGATGCTGTCCTTGAGTAGAAGTGAACGAACGCAGCCTGAAGTCTCCTGGCTCCGACAGACTTTCCAGGACAGCCCACTTTCCCTCCAATTGGTGTGAGCTGTGTCGCCGCATCCACCGACAACGTTCTCTGACTGTCGCCATGGAGGTGAAGGCTGCGGTGCCGCAGCACCGCTTTTCCGCCACCTCCCTGCCATGTGTGCGGGCTCCGTTTCTGGTGGCCCTCGGTAGGCCACCTGGTGCCTCTGCTCCTGTCTCCTACCGACAGCAGCAGAAGCAGCAGCAGCAGCAGCAGCAGCAGCAGGCAAGGCCGACGGGAGACCGAGCAGCAGCAGCAGCAGCAGCAGCCTCCCCTTCTGCCCCTCTGCGCAGCAGCAGAGGTCTACTTCACCAGCAAGGAAGACAGCTGTTCTCATCCAGTCTCTGTGTCCCGAAAAGAAATGTCGCTTCCGGCTTTGCCTCGTCACATCTGGCCAGATGCTCCAGCGGCTGCTGCAGCGGCCGCTACGGCAAGGAGAGTGGCTGGAGACAGTCCTCGTGGAGGAAGGAACCCTTCAGGATATCGTCGTCGAAACCAAAGGGCGGGAGGGCCGAAGCAGGTGTTGCAGTCCCCTTGTTTGGCCTGAGGCGATCGGTGGTAGTAGCAGCAGCAGCACCAGCAGGTGCAGGTCCTGCTACAGGTGGCAGTGGCCGTGTCAGTGATGAAGATTTCACGTGGGTGCGTGGGCTTTCTGGTGATTTGAGGACACATCCCCCCCCC
>SZWC01007246.1:107716-126177 GCA_023375785.1 Penium margaritaceum | reverse complement strand
CAACCAGTTCGCACCACTCGGCAACCAGTTCGCACCACTCCGTATCCAGTTCGCACCACTCCGCAACCAGTTCGCACCAGTCCGCAACCAGTTCGCACCACTCCGCAACCAGTTCGCACCACTCTGTAACCAGTTTGTGCCACTCCGAGACCAGTTCACACCACTCCACAACCCGTTCGCACCACTCCGCAACACGTTTGCACCACTCCGCAACCAGTTCACACCACTCCGCAACCCGTTCTCACTACTCCGCAACCAGTTTGCACCACTCTGCAACCAGTTCGCACCAGTCCGCAACCAGTTCGCACCACTCCGCAACCAGTTCGCACCACTCCTCAGCCAGTTGTCACCACTCCGCAACCAGTTTGCACCTCTCCGCAACCAGTTTGCATATATCCGCAACCAGTTCGCATCACTCCGCAACCAGTTCGCACCACTCTGCAACCAGTTTGCACCACTCCGCAACCAGTTCGTACCACTCCGCAACCAGTTCGCACCACTCCGCAACAAGTTCACACCACTCCGCAACCAGTTTGCACCACTCCGCAACCAGTCCGCAACTCTCCGCAACTAGTTCGCACCATTCCACAAGCAGTTCGCACAACACCGCAACCAGCTTGCACAACTCCGCAACCAGTTCGCTCCACTCCGCAACCAGTTCGCACCACTCCACAGCCAGTCCGCTCCAGTCAGCAACCAGTTTGCACCACTCCACAACCAGTTCGCACCACTCGGCAACCAGTTCGCACCACTCCGCAACCAGTTCGCACCACTCTTCAACCAGTTCGCACCACTCCGTAACCAGTTTGCACCACACTGCAGCCAGTTCGCACCACTTCACATCCAGTTCGCACAACTCCGCAACCAGTTTGCACCACTTCGCATCCAGTTTGCACCACTTCACAACCAGTTAGCACCACTCCGCAACTGGTCGCTCCACTCCGCAACCAGTTCGCACCACACCGCAACCAGTTCGTACCACTCCGCAACCAGTTCGCACCACTCCGCAACCAGTTCACACCACTCTGCAACCAGTTCCCACCACTCCTCAACCAGTTCGCACCACTCCGCAACCAGTTCGCACCACTCCGCAACCAGCCCGAACCACTCCGCAACCCGTTGGCACCACTCCGCAACCAGTTTGCACCACCCCACAACCAGTTTGCACGACTCCGTAACGATTTCGCACCACACTACAGCCAGTTTGCACCACTTCGCATCTAGTTCGCACCACTCCCCAACCAGTTTGCACCACTTCGCATCCAGATTGCACCACGTAACGACCAGTTCGCACCACTCTGCAACTGGTTACCTCCACTCCGCAACCAGATCGCGCCACTCCGCAGCCACTTTGCTCAAGTCAGCATCCAGTTCGCACCATTGCACAACCTGTTCGCACCACGCCGCAACCAGTTCGCACCACTCCGCAACCCGTTTGCACCACTCCGGAACCAGTTCGCACCACTGCGCAACCAGTTCGCACCACTCCCCAACCCGCTCGCACCACTCCGGAAGCAGTTTGCACCATTCCGCAACCAGTTCGCACCACTCTGCAACCAGTTCCCACCACTCCGCAACAAGTTTGCACCACTCCGCAACCAGTTTGCACCACTCCGCAACCAGTTCGCACCACTCCGCAACCAGTTCACACCACTCCGCAACCAGTTCGCACCACTCCGCAACCAGTTCACACCACTCCGCAACCAGTTTGCACCACTCCGCAACCAGTTCGCACCACTCCGTAACCAGTTCCCACCACTCCGCAACAAGTTTTCACCGCTCCGCAACCAGTTTGCACCACTCCGCAACCAGTTTGCACCACTCCGCAACCAGTTCGCACCATTCCGCAACCCATTCGCACCACTCCGCAACCAGTTCGCACCACTCCGCAACCAGTTCGCACCACTCCGCAACATCTCCGCAACCAGTTTGCACCACTCTGCAACTAGTTCGCACCTTTCGGCAACCAGGTAACACCTCTCCGCAACCAGTTCCTACCACTCCTCAACCAGTTCATCACACTCTGCAACCAGTTCGCACAACTCCGCAACCTGTTCGTATCACTCCGCAACCAGTTTGCACCACTCTGCAACCACTTCGCAGCACTCTGCAACCACTTCCCAGCACTCCGAAACCAGTTTGCACCACTCGCAACCAGTTCCCACCACTCCGCAACCAGTTCGCACCACGCCGCAACCAGTTCGCACCATTCCGCAACCAGTTCGCACCACTCCACAACCAGTTTGCTCCACTTCTCAACCAGTTCGCAACACTCCCAAACCCGTTTGCACCACTCTTGAATCAGTGCGCACCACTCCTCAACCAGTTTGCACCACTCCGCAACCAGTTCGCACCA
This sequence comes from Penium margaritaceum, assembly GCA_023375785.1. Classification (NCBI taxonomy): domain Eukaryota; kingdom Viridiplantae; phylum Streptophyta; class Zygnematophyceae; order Desmidiales; family Peniaceae; genus Penium; species Penium margaritaceum. The sequence goes on along the minus strand of SZWC01007246.1, from coordinate 123,821 downwards.
CTGCGCAACCAGTTTGCACCACTCCGCAACCAATTCACACCACATCGCAACCAGTTTGACCACTCCGCAACCAGTTCGATCCACATCGCAACCAGGTCGCACCACTCCGCAACCAGTTCCCACCTCTCCGCAACCAGTTCGCACCACTCCCCAACCAGTTTGCAGCTCTCCTCAACCAGTTCTCACCACTCCTCAACCAGTTTGCACCACTCCGCAACCCGTTTGCACCACTCCGCATCCACTTCGCACCACTCCTTAACCAGTTCGCACTACTCCGCAACCAGTTGGCACCACTCCGCAACCAGATCACACCACTCCGCGACCAATTCGCACCACTCTTCAACCAGTTCGCACCACTCCGTAACCAATTCGCACCACTCCGCAACCAGTTCGACCCACTCCGCAACCAGTTCGCACCACTCCGTAACCCTTTTGCACCACTCTGCAACCACTTCGCACCACTCCTCAACCAATTCGCACCACTCCTCAACCAGTTTGCACCACTCCGCAACCCGTTTGCACCACTCCGCATCCACTTCGCACCACTCCTTAACCAGTTCGCACTACTCCGCAACCAGTTGGCACCACTCCGCAACCTGTTCGCACCAGTCCGCAACCCGTTTGCACCACTCCGCAACCAGTTTGCACCCCTCCACAACCAGTTCGCACCACTCCACAACCAGTTTGCACCACTCCGCAACCAATTCACACCACCTCGCAACCAGTTTGACCACTCCGCAACCAGTTCGATCCACATCGCAACCAGGTCGCACCACTCCGCAACCAGTTCGCACCACTCTGCAACCAGTTCGAACCACTCCGTAACCAGTTCGCACCACTCCGCAACCAGTTCACACCACTCCGCAACCAGTTCGCACCACTCCGCAACCAGTTTGCACCACTCCTCAACCAGTTCGCACCACTCCGTAACCCTTTTGCACCACTCTGCAACCACTTCGCACCACTCCTTAACGATATCGCACCACTCCGCAACCAGTTCCCACCACTCCGAAACCAATTTGCACCACTCTGCAACCAGTTCACACCACATCGCAACCAGTACGCACCACTCTGCAACCAATTTGCACCACTCCACAACCAGTTCGCACCACTCCACAACCAGTTCACACCACTCCGCAACCAGTTCACACCACTCCACAACCAGTTCGCACCACTCCGCAACCAGTTTGCAGTGCTCCACAACCAGTTCGCACCACCATGTCACCAGTTTTCACCACTCCGCAACCAGGTCGCACCACTGCACAACCAGGTTGCACCACTCCGCAACCAGTTCGCAGCACTCTGCAACCAGTTCGCACCACTCCGCAACCAGTTCGCACCACTCCGCAACCAGTTCCCACCACTCTGCAACTAGTTTGCACCACTCCGCAACCAGTTCACACGACATCGCATCCAGTTTGCACCACTCCACATCCATTTTGCACGAATTCGCAACCAGTTCGCACCACTCCGCAACCAGTTCGCACCACTCCGCAACCAATTCGCACCATTCTGCAACCCGTTCGCACCACTCCGCAACCAGTTCGCACCACTCCGCAACCGGTTCGCACCACTCCGCAACCAGTTCCCACCACTCCGGAACCAGTTCGCACCACTCCGCAACCAGTTTGCACCACTCTGCAACTAGGTCGCACCGCTCGGCAACCAGGTAACACCTCTCCGCAACCAGTTCCTACCACTCCTCAGCCAGTTCAAAACACTCTGCAACCAGTTCGCACAACTCCGCAACCTGTTCGCACCACTCCGCAACCAGTTCGTACCACTCTGCAACCACTTCGCACCACTCTGCAACAACTTCCCAGCACTCCGAAACCAGTTTGCACCACTCGCAACCAGTTCCCACCACTCCACATCCAGTTTGCACCACGCCGCAACCAGTTCGCACCATTCCGCAACCAGTTCGCACCACTCCGCAACCAGTTTGCTCCACTCCTCAACCAGTTCGCAACACTCCCGAACCCATTCGCACCACTCCACAACCACTGCGCACCACTCCTCAACTAGTTCGCATCACTCCGCAACCAGTTCGCACCACTGCGCAACCAGTTTGCACCACTCCGCAACCAATTCACACCACATCGCAACCAGTTCGCACCACTCCGCAACCAGTTCCATCCACATCGCAACCAGTTCGCACCACTCCGCATCCACTTCGCCCCCCTCTGCAACAAGTTTGTACCACTCCGCAACCAGTTGGCACCACTCCGCAACAAGTTCGCACCACTCCGCAACCACTTTGAACCACTCAGCAACCAGTTCGCACCACTCCGCAACCCGTTTGCAACACTTTGCAACCAGTTCGCACCACTCCTTCACCAGTTCGCACTACTCCGCAACCAGGTCGCACCACTCCGCAACCAGTTTACACCACTCTGCAACCAGTTGGTACCGCATCTCAACCAGTTCGCACTTCTCCGCAACCAGTTCGCACCACTCTGCAACCAGTTCGTACCACTCCCTAACCAGTTCGCATCACTCGCAACCAGTTTGCACCGCTCCACAACCAGTTCACATCACTCCGCAACCAGGTCGCACCACTCCGCAACCAGTTGGCACCACTCCGCAACCCGTTTGCACCACTCTGCAACCACTTCGCACCACTCCTTAACCATATCCCATACTTCCGCAACCAGTTCCCACCACTCCGAAACCAGTTTGCACCACTCCGCAACCACTTCACACCACATCGCAACCAGTACGCACCACTCTGCAACCAGTTGGCAACACTCCGCAACCAGTTCGCACCACTCCGCAACCAGATCCCACCACTCCGAAACCAGTTTGCACCACTCCGCAACCAGATCGCACCACTCCGCAACCACTTCGCACCACTCCGCAACCAGATCGCACCACTCCGCAACCAGTTGGCACCACTCCGCAACCCGTTTGCACCACTCTGCAACCACTTCGCACCACTCCGCAACCAGATCGCACCACTCCGCAACCAGTTGGCACCACTCCGCAACCCGTTTGCACCACTCTGCAACCACTTCGCACCACTCCGCAACCAGATCGCACCACTCCGCAACCAGTTGGCACCACTCCGCAACCCGTTTGCACCACTCTGCAACCACTTCGCACCACTCCGCAACCAGATCGCACCACTCCGCAACCAGTTGGCACCACTCCGCAACCCGTTTGCACCACTCTGCAACCACTTCGCACCACTCCGCAACCAGATCGCACCACTCCGCAACCAGTTGGCACCACTCCGCAACCCGTTTGCACCACTCTGCAACCACTTCGCACCACTCCGCAACCAGATCGCACCACTCCGCAACCAGTTGGCACCACTCCGCAACCCGTTTGCACCACTCTGCAACCACTTCGCACCACTCCGCAACCAGTTCGCACCACTCCTTCACCAGTTCGCACCACTCCGCAACCACTTCGCACCACTCCGCAACCAGTTTGCAACACTCCGCAACCAGTTCAAACCACATCGCAAACCGTTCGCACCACTCCGAAACCCGTTCGCACCACTTCACAACCAGTTTGCACCACTCTGCAACCAGTTCGCACCACTCCACAACAAGTTCACACCACTCCCCAACCAGTTCGCAGCACTCCGAAACCAGTTTGCAGCACTCCGCATCCAGTTTGCACCACTCCGCAACCAGTTCGCACCACTCCGCAACCAGTTCGAACCACTCCGCAACCAGGTCGCACCACTCGGCAACCAGGTTGCGCCTCTCCGCGACCAGTTCGCACCACTCCGCAACCAGTTCGCACCACTCAGTAAACAGGCCACCAATCCGCAACCAGTTCGCACTAGTCCGCAACCGGTTCACACCACTCCGCAACCAATTTGAACCACTCCACAACCAGTTCGCACCACTCCGCAACCCGTTCGCACCACTCCGCATGCACTTTGCACCACACCTCAACCAGGTCGCACCACTCCACAACCATTTCGCACCACTCGACAACTAGTTCGCACCACTCCACAACCAGTTCACACCAAATCGCAACCATTTCGCACCACTCCGCAACCATTTTGCTCGACTCCGCAACCAGTTCGCACAACTCCGCAACCAGTTCGCACCACTCCGCAACCAGTTCGCACCACTCCGCAACAACTACGCAACCAGTTCGCACCACTCCGCAACCAGTTCGCACCACTCCGCAACAACTACGCAACCAGTTCGCACCACTCCGCAACTAGGTGGCACCATGCCGCAACCAGATAACACGACTCCGCAACCAGTTTGCAACACTCCGCAACCAGTTCGTACCACTGCTCAACCAGTTCGAAACACTCCGCAACCAGTTCGCACAACTCCGCAACCAGTTCACACCACTCCACAACCTGTTTGCACCACTCTCCAACCAGTTCGCACCACTGCGCAGCCAGTTCGCACCACTCCGCAAACAGTTCGCACCACTCCGCAACCAGTTCGCACCACTCCCCAACCAATTCGCACCACTCGGCAACCAGTTCGCACAACTCCGCAACCAGTTTTCTCCACTCCTCGACCAGGTCGCAACAGTCCGGAATTCGTTCGCACCACTCCGCAACCACTTTGCACTACTCCTCAACCAGTTTGCACCACTCCGCAACCAGTTGGCACCACTCCGCAACCAGTTTGCACCACTCTGCAACCAGTTCAAACCACATCGCAACCAGTTCGCACCACTCCGCAACAAGTTCGCACCAATCCGCAACCAGTTCTCACCCCTCTGCAACCAGTTCGCACCACTCCGCAACCAGTTCGCACCACTCCGCAACCAGTTTGAACCACTCAGCAACCATTTCGCACCACTCCGCAACCCGTTCGCACCACTCCGCAACCAGTTCTCACCCCTCTGCAACCAGTTCGCACCACTCCGCAACCAGTTCGCACCACTCCGCAACCAGTTTGAACCACTCAGCAACCATTTCGCACCACTCCGCAATCCGTTTGTACCACTCCACAACCACTTGGCACCACTCCTTATCAAGTTCGCACCACTCCAGAACCAGTTCGCACCACTCCACAACCAGTTTGCACCACTCTGCAACCAGTTCTAACCACATCGCAACCAGTTCGCACCACTCCGCAACCAGTTCGCATCACTCTGCAACCAGTTCGCACCACTCGGCGACCAGGTCGCACCACTCCGCAACGAGTTTGCACCACTCCCCAGCCGGTTTGCACCACTCCGCAGCCATTTTGCAGCACTCAGCAACCAGTTTGCACCAGTCCGCAACCAGTTCGCACCACTTTGCAACCAGTTCGCACCACTCCGCAACCAGGTCGCACCACTCCGCAACCTGGTTTCACTACTCCGCAACCAGTTCGCACCACTCCGCAACCAGTTCGCACCACTCGGTAACCAGTTCGCACCACTCCGCAACCAGTTCGCACCACTCCGCAACCAGTTCGCACCACTCCGCAACCAGTTCGCACCACTCCGCAACCAGTTTGCACCACTCTGCAACCAGTTCGCACCACTCCGCAACCCATTCGCTACACTCCGCAACCACATTGCACCACTCCCCAACCAGTTCGCACCACTCCACAACCATTTCGCACCACTCCAGAATATTTCGCACCAATCCGCACCCAGTTCACACCACATCGCAACACGTGCGCACCACTACGCAACCATTTTGCACCACTCCACAACCAGTTCGCACCACTCCGGAACAACTCCGCAACCAGTTCGCACCACTCCGAAACTAGGTCGCACCACTTCGCAACCAGGTAACACTACTCCGCAACCAGTTTGCACCACTCCGGAACCAGTCCGTACCATTCCTCAACCAGTTGGAAATACTCAGCAACCAGTTCGCACAACTCCGCAACCAGTTCGCACCAGTCCACAACCAGTTCGCACCACTCCGCAACCAGTTCGTACCACTCCACAACCAGTTCGCACCACTCCGCAACCAGTTCGCACCACTCCGCAACCAGTTTGCACCACTCCGCAACCAGTTTGCACCACTCCGCAACCAGTTTGCACCACTCCGCAACCAGTTTGCACCACTCCGCAACCAGTTCGCACCACTCTGCAACCAGTTTGCACCACTCTGCAACCAGTTTGCACCACTCCGCAACCACTTTGCACCACTCCGCAACCATTTCGCACCACTCCGCAACCCGTTTGTACCACTCTGCAACCACTTCGCACCACTCCTGATCTAGTTCGCACCACTCCGGAACCACTTTGCACTACTCCGCAACCAGTTTGCACCACTCCGCAACCAGTTCGCACCACTCTGCAACCAGTTTGCACCACTCTGCAACCAGTTTGCACCACTCCGCAACCACTTTGCACCACTCCGCAACCATTTCGCACCACTCCGCAACCCGTTTGTACCACTCTGCAACCACTTCGCACCACTCCTGATCTAGTTCGCACCACTCCGGAACCACTTTGCACTACTCCGCAACCAGTTTGCACCACTCCGCAACCAGTTCGCACCACTCTGCAACCAGTTTGCACCACTCTGCAACCAGTTTGCACCACTCCGCAACCACTTTGCACCACTCCGCAACCATTTCGCACCACTCCGCAACCCGTTTGTACCACTCTGCAACCACTTCGCACCACTCCTGATCTAGTTCGCACCACTCCGGAACCACTTTGCACTACTCCGCAACCAGTTTGCACCACTCCGCAACCAGTTCGCACCACTCTGCAACCAGTTTGCACCACTCTGCAACCAGTTTGCACCACTCCGCAACCACTTTGCACCACTCCGCAACCATTTCGCACCACTCCGCAACCCGTTTGTACCACTCTGCAACCACTTCGCACCACTCCTGATCTAGTTCGCACCACTCCGGAACCACTTTGCACTACTCCGCAACCAGTTTGCACCACTCCGCAACCAGTTCGCACCACTCTGCAACCAGTTTGCACCACTCTGCAACCAGTTTGCACCACTCCGCAACCACTTTGCACCACTCCGCAACCATTTCGCACCACTCCGCAACCCGTTTGTACCACTCTGCAACCACTTCGCACCACTCCTGATCTAGTTCGCACCACTCCGGAACCACTTTGCACTACTCCGCAACCAGTTTGCACCACTCCGCAACCAGTTCTCACCACATCGCAACCAGTTCGCACCACTCCACAACCAGTTCGCACCACTCCGCAACCAGATCGCACCACTCCGGAACCAGTTCACACCACTCCGCAAACCGTTCGTACCACTCCGCAACCAGTTCGCACCACTCCGCAACAAGGTTGCACTACTCCGCAACCAGTTCACACCACTCCGCAACCAGTTCGCACCACTCGGTAACCTGTTCGCACCACTCCGCAACCAGTTTGCACCATTCCGCAACCAGTTCGCACCACTCCGCAACCAGTTTGCACCACTCTTCAACCAGTTCGCACAACTCCGCAACCCATTCGCTACACTCCACAACCACATTGCACCACTCCTCAACCAGTTCGCACCGCTCCACAACCATTTCGCACCACTCTGGAATAGTTCGCACAAATCCGCAACCAGTTCACACCACATCGCAACCAGTTCGCACCACTCCGCAACCATTTTGCGACACTTCGCAACCAGTTCGCACCACTCCGCAACAACACCGCAACCTGTTTGCACCACTCTGCAACTAGGTCGCACCACTTGGCAACTAGGTAACACTACTCCGCAATCAGTTTGCACCATTCCGCAACCAGACCGTACCATTCCTTAACCAGTTGGAAACACTCCGCAACCAAATCGCACAACTCCGCAACCGGTTCGCACCAATCCGCAAGAAGTTCGCACTTTTCCGCAACCAGTTCACATCACTCCACAACCAGTTTGCACCACTCCACAACCAGTTCACACCACTCTGCAACCAGTTCGCACCACTCCGCAACCAGTTCGCACCACTCCGCAACCAGTTCGCACCACTCCGCAACCAGTTCGCACCACTCCGCAACCAGTTCGCACCACTCCGCAACCAGTTCGCACCACTCTGCAACCAATTCGCACCACTCCGCAACCAGGTCGCACCTCTCCGCAACCATGTCACACCACTCCGCAACCAGTTTGCACCACTCCTCAACCAGTTCATCCCACTCCGCAACCAGTTCGCACCACTCTGCAACCACTTTGCACCACTCCTCAACCAGTTCGCACCACTCCACAACCAGTTCGCACCACTCCGCAACCAGTTGGCACCACTCCGTAACAAGTTCGCACAACTCCGCAACCACTTCCCAGCACTCCGAAACCAGTTTGCTCAACTCCGCAACCAGTACGCACCACTCCGCAACCAGTTCGCACCACTCCACAGCCAGTTTGCACCACTCCGCAACCAGTTCGCACCACTCTGCAACCACTTTGCACAACTGCACAACCAATTCGCATCACTCAGCAACCAGTTTGCACCACTCCGCAGCCAGTTAGCACCACTCCCCAGCCGGTTCGCACCACTCCACAACCAGTTTGCAGCACTCAGCAACCAGTTTGCACCACTCCGCAACCAGTTCGCACCACTCTGCAACCAGTAGGTTGCACTACTCAACCAGGTCGCACCACTCTGCAACCAGGTTGCACCACTCCGCAACCAGTTCGCACCACTCCACAACCATTTGCACCACTCCGTAACCAGTTCGCACCACTCCGGAACCAGTTCGCACCAGTCTGCAACCAGTTCGCACCACTCCGCAACCAGTTGGCACAACTCTGCAACCAGTTCGCACCACTCCGCAACCCATTCGCTACACTCGGCAACCACATTGCACCACTCCTCAACCAGTTCGCAGCACTCCACAACCATTTTGCACCACTCCGGAATAGTTTGCACCAATCCGCAACCAGTTCACTCCAGATCGCATCTAGTTCACACCACTCCGCAACCATTTTGCACCACTCCGTAACCAGTTCGCACCACTCCGCAACAACTCCGCAACCAGTTCCCACCACTCCGCAACTAGGTCGCACCAATTTGCAACCAGGTAACACCACCCTGAAACCAGTTTGCACCACTCCACAACCAGTCCGTACCATTCCTCAACCAGTTGGAAACACTCCGCAACCAGTTCGCACAACTCCGCAACCAGTTCACACCACTCTGCAACCAGTTCGAACTACTCCGCAACCAGTTCGCACCACTCGGAAACCAGTTTGCACCACTCCGCAACCAGTTCGCACAATTCCGCAACCAGTTTGCTCCACTCCTCAACCAGTTCGCAACACTTCGGAACCCGTTCGTACCACTCCGCAACCACTGAGCACCACTCCTCAACCAGTTGGCACCACTCTGCAACCAGTTCGCACCACTCCGCAACTAGTTTGCACCACTCCGCAACCAGTTCACACCACATCCCAACCAGTTCGCACCACTCCGCAACCAGTTCCCACCACTCCGCAACCAGTTCGTACCACTCCGCAACCAGTTCGCACCACTCCGCAACCAGTTCGCTCAACTCCGCAAGCAGTTCGCACCGCTCCGCAAGCGGTTCCCACCACTCCAAAACCAGTTCGCACTATTCCGCAACCAGTTCGCACCACTCCGCAACCAGTTCGCTCAACTCCGCAAGCAGTTCGCACCGCTCCGCAAGCGGTTCCCACCACTCCAAAACCAGTTCGCACTATTCCGCAACCAGTTCGCACCACTCCGCAACCAGTTCGCTCAACTCCGCAAGCAGTTCGCACCGCTCCGCAAGCGGTTCCCACCACTCCAAAACCAGTTCGCACTATTCCGCAACCAGTTCGCACCACTCCGCAACCAGTTCGCTCAACTCCGCAAGCAGTTCGCACCGCTCCGCAAGCGGTTCCCACCACTCCAAAACCAGTTCGCACTATTCCGCAACCAGTTCGCACCACTCCGCAACCAGTTCGCTCAACTCCGCAAGCAGTTCGCACCGCTCCGCAAGCGGTTCCCACCACTCCAAAACCAGTTCGCACTATTCCGCAACCAGTTCGCACCACTCCGCAACCAGTTCGCTCAACTCCGCAAGCAGTTCGCACCGCTCCGCAAGCGGTTCCCACCACTCCAAAACCAGTTCGCACTATTCCGCAACCAGTTCGCACCACTCCGCAACCAGTTCGCTCAACTCCGCAAGCAGTTCGCACCGCTCCGCAAGCGGTTCCCACCACTCCAAAACCAGTTCGCACTATTCCGCAACCAGTTCGCACCACTCCGCAACCAGTTCGCTCAACTCCGCAAGCAGTTCGCACCGCTCCGCAAGCGGTTCCCACCACTCCAAAACCAGTTCGCACTATTCCGCAACCAGTTCGCACCACTCCGCAACCACTTCGCAGCACTCTGAAACCAGTTCGCACCAGTCCGCAACCAGTTCGAACCACCCGCAACCAGTTCGCACCACTCCACAACCAGTTTGAACCACTCCGCAACCAGTTCGCACCACTCTGCAACCAGTTCGCACAACTCCGCAACCAATTCGCATCACTCCGCAGCCAGTTCGCACCACTACGTAACCAGTTCGCACCACTCCCCAGCCGGTTCGCACCACTCCGCAAGCAGTTTGCAGCACTCAGCAACCAGTTTTCACCACTCCGCAACCAGTATGCACCACTCCCCATTCAGTCCGCAGCATTCCGCAACCAGTTCGCACCACTCCACGACTAGTTCGCACCACTCCGCAACCAGCTCGCACAACTTCGCAACCAGTTCGCACCACTCTGCAACCTGTTTGCACCACTCCGCAACCAGGTTGCACCACTCCGCAACCAGTTCGCACCACTCCGCAACCAGTTTGCACTGGTTGCGGAGTGGTGCAAACTGGTTGTGGAGTGGTGCAAACCGGTTGTGGAGTGGTATGAACTGATTGCAGAGTGATGCGAACGGGTTGCGGAATGGTGCAAACTGGTAGCAGAGTGGTGCGCACTGGTTGGAGAGTGATGCGAACTGGTTTCAGAGTGGTGCGAACTGGTTGCGGAGTGGTGCAAACTGGTTCGGAGTGGTGCGAATTGCTTGCGGAGTGGTGCAAACTAGTTGTGGAGTGGTGCAAACCGGTTGCGGAGTGGTGCGAACTGGTTGCGGAGTGGTGTGAAATGGTTGCGGAGTGGTGGGAACTGGTTGCAGAGTGGTGCGAACTGAGTGCAGAGTGGTGCAAACTCGTTGCGGAGTGGTGCGAACTGGTTGCGGAGTGGTGTGAAATGGTTGCGGAGTGGTGGGAACTGGTTGCAGAGTGGTGCGAACTGAGTGCAGAGTGGTGCAAACTCGTTGCGGAGTGGTGCGAACTGGTTGCGGAGTGGTGTGAAATGGTTGCGGAGTGGTGGGAACTGGTTGCAGAGTGGTGCGAACTGAGTGCAGAGTGGTGCAAACTCGTTGCGGAGTGGTGCGAACTGGTTGCGGAGTGGTGTGAAATGGTTGCGGAGTGGTGGGAACTGGTTGCAGAGTGGTGCGAACTGAGTGCAGAGTGGTGCAAACTCGTTGCGGAGTGGTGCGAACTGGTTGCGGAGTGGTGTGAAATGGTTGCGGAGTGGTGGGAACTGGTTGCAGAGTGGTGCGAACTGAGTGCAGAGTGGTGCAAACTCGTTGCGGAGTGGTGCGAACTGGTTGCGGAGTGGTGTGAAATGGTTGCGGAGTGGTGGGAACTGGTTGCAGAGTGGTGCGAACTGAGTGCAGAGTGGTGCAAACTCGTTGCGGAGTGGTGCGAACTGGTTGCGGAGTGGTGTGAAATGGTTGCGGAGTGGTGGGAACTGGTTGCAGAGTGGTGCGAACTGAGTGCAGAGTGGTGCAAACTCGTTGCGGAGTGGTGCGAACTGGTTGCGGAGTGGTGTGAAATGGTTGCGGAGTGGTGGGAACTGGTTGCAGAGTGGTGCGAACTGAGTGCAGAGTGGTGCAAACTCGTTGCGGAGTGGTGCGAACTGGTTGCGGAGTGGTGTGAAATGGTTGCGGAGTGGTGGGAACTGGTTGCAGAGTGGTGCGAACTGAGTGCAGAGTGGTGCAAACTCGTTGCGGAGTGGTGCGAACTGGTTGCGGAGTGGTGGGAACTGGTTGCGGAGTGGTGCAAACTGGTTGTGGAGTGGTGTGCACTGCTTGCGGAGTGGTGCGAACTGGGTGCGGAGTGGTGCAAACTGGTTGCGGAGTGGTGCCAACTGATTGCGGAGTGGTGCAAAATGGCAGTGGAGTGGTGCGAACTGTTTGCGGAGTGGTGCGAACTGGTAGCGGAGTAGTGCAAACTGGTTGCGGAGTGGTGCGAACTGGTTGTGGAATGGTGTGAAATGGTTGCGAGGTGGTGGGAACTGGTTGCAGAGTGGTGCGAACTGAGTGCAAAGTGGTGCAAACTCGTTGCGGAGTGGTGCGAACTGGTTGCGGAGTGGTGCGAACTGGTTGCGGAGTTGTCCGAACAGGTTGGGGAGTGGTGCGAATTGGTTATGGAGTGGTGCGAATTGGATGCGGACTGGTCGAACTGGTTGTGGAGTGGTGCGAACGTGTTGCCGAGTGATGCAAACTGGTTCCGGAGTGGTGTGAACTGGTTGTGGAGTGGTGTGAATTGGTTGAGGAGTGGTGGGAACTGGCTGCGGAGTGGTGCGAACAGGTTATGGAGTGGTGCGAATTGGTTGTGGAGTGGCGTGAACTGGTTGCGGAGTGGTGCGAACTGCTTGCAGAGTGGCGCGAACTGGTTGCTGAGTGGTGCGAACTGGTTGCGGAGTGGTGCGAACTGGTTGCTGAGTGGTGCGAATTGGTTGTGGAGTGGTGCGAACAGGTTGCGGGGTGGTGCGAACTGGTTACGGAGTGGTGCGAACTGGATGCGAAGTGGTGCAAACTGATTGCGGAGTGGTAGGAACTGGTTGCCGAGTGGTGCGAACTGGTTGTGGAGTGGTGCAAACTGGTTGTGGAGTGCTGCGAACTGGTTGCGGAGTGGTGCGAACTGGTTGCAGAGTTGTGCAAACTGGTTGCGGAGTGCTGCGGACTTGTTGTGGAGTTGTGCAAACTGGCTGCGGAGTGATGCGAACTGGTTGTGGAGTGGTGCAAACTGGTTGCGGAGTGGTGCGAACTGGTTGCGGAGTGGTGCGAACTGGTTGCCAAGTGGTGCGAACTTGTTGCGGAGTGGTGTGAAGTGGTTGCGGAGTGGTGCGAACTGGTTGCAGAATGGTGCAAACTGGTTGTATAGTGGTTCAAACTCGTTGAAAAGTGGTGGGAACTGGCTGAGGAGTGGTGCGAACTGGTTGCAAAGTGGTGCGAACTGGTTGGGGAGTGGTACAAACTGGTTGCGGAGTGGTGCGAACTAGTTGCGGAGTGGTGCGAACTGGATGCGGAGTGGTGCGAACTTGTTGCGGAAAGATACGGAGTGGTTGGAACTGGTTGCGGAGTGGTGCGAACTGGTTGCGGAGTGGTGCGTACTGGTTGCGGAGTGGTGCGAACTGGTTGCGGAGTGGTGCGAACAGGTTGCGGGGTGGTGCGAACTGGTTACGGAGTGGTGCGAACAGGATGCGAAGTGGTGCGAACTGGTTTCAGAGTGGTGGGAACTGGTTGCGGAGTGGTGGGAACTGGTTGCGGAGTGGTGCAAACTGGTTGCGGAGTGGTGTTGCTGGTTGGCGAGTGGTGTGAACTGGTTGCAGAGTTGTGCAAACTGGTTGCGGAGTGCTGCGGACTTGTTGTGGAGTTGTGCAAACTGGCTGCGGAGTGGTGCGAACTGGTTGTGGAGTGGTGCAAACTGGTTGCGGAGTGGTGCGAACTGGTTGCGGACTGGTGCAAACTTGTTGCGGAGTGGTGTGAACTGGTTGCGGAGTGGTGCGAGCTGATTGCAGAGTGGTGCGAACTGGTTGCCGAGTGGTGCGAACTGGTTGCCGAGTGGTGCGAACTGGTTGTGGAGTGGTGCAAACTGGTTGCGGAGTGGTGCGAACTGGTTGCGGACTGGTGCAAACTTGTTGCGGAGTGGTGTGAACTGGTTGCGGAGTGGTGCGAGCTGATTGCAGAGTGGTGCGAACTGGTTGTATAGTGGTTCAGACTGGTTGCAGAGTGGTGCAGACTGGTTGTGGAGTGGTGCAAACTGGTCGCGGAGTGGTGGGAACTGGTTGGGGAGTGGTGCAAACTGGTTGCAGAGAGGTCCGAACTGGTTGCGGGGTGGTGCGAACAGGATGCGGAGTGGTGCGAACTTGTTGCGGAGTGGTGCGAACTGGTTTCGGAGTGGTGGGAACTGGTTGCGGAGTGGTGCGAACGTGTTGCCGAGTGGTGCAAACTGGTTGCCGAGTGGTGCGAACTGGTTGCGGAGAGGTGTGAACTGGTTGAAGAGTGGTGGGAACTGGTTGCGGAGTGGTGCGAACAGGTTGCGGAGTGGTGCGAACTGGTTGCAAAGTGGCGCGATCTGATTGCGGAGTGGTGCGAACTGCTTACAGAGTGGTGTGAACTGGTTACGGAGTGGTGCGAACTGGTTGCGGAGTGGTGCGAACTGGTTGCGGAGTGGTGCGACCTGGTTGCGGAGTGGTGCAAACTGGTTGCGGAATGGTGCCAACAGATTGCGGGGTGGTGCAAACTGGTTACGGAGTGGTGCGAACTGGATGCGAAGTGGTGCAAACTGATTGCGGAGTGGTGGGAACTGGTTGCGATGTGGAGCGAACTGGTTGGGGAGTGGTGCAAACGGGTTGCGGAGTGGTGCAGCTGGTTGCCGAGTGGTGTGAACTGGTTGCAGAGTTGTGCAAACTGGTTGCGGAGCGCTGCGGACTTGTTGTGGAGTTGTGCAAACTGGCTGCGGAGTGGTGCGAACTGGTTGTGGAGTGGTGCAAACTGATTGAGTGGTGCAAACGGGTTGCGGAGTGGTGCGAACTGGTTCCGGAGAAGTGCGAACTTGTTGCGGAGTGGTGTGAACTGGTTGCAGAGTGGTGCGAACTGGTTGTATAGTGGTTCAAACTGGTTGCAGAGTGGTGTGGACTGGTTGCGGAGTGGTGCGAACTGGTTACGGAGTGGTGCGAAATGGTTGGGGAGTGGTGCATACTCGTTGCGGAGTGGTGCGAACTGGTTGCGGAGTGATGCGAACTGGATGCGGAGTGGTGCGAAGTTGTTGCAGAGTGGTGCGAACTGGTTGCGGAGTTGTGCGAACTGGTTGCGGAGTGGTGCGAACTGGTTGCAGAGTGGAGCGAACTGGTTACGGAATGGTGCGAACTGGTTGCGGAGTGGTCCAAACTGGTTGCGGAGTGGAGTGAACGGGTGCTGCAAACTGGTTGAGGAGTGGTGCAAACTGGTTGCAGAGTGGTGCCAACTGGTTGAGGAGTTGTGCGAACAGGTTGCGGAGTGGTGCAAATTGGGTACGGAGTGGTGCGAACTGGATGCGGAGTGGTGCCAACGGGTTGTGGAGTGGTGAGAACATGTTCGGAGTGGTGCGAACTGGTTGTGGAGTTGTGCGAACTGTGTGCGGAGTGGTGCGAACTGGTTGCGGAGTGGTGCAAACTGGTTGCTGAGTGGTGGTAACTGGTTGGAAAGTGGTGCGAACTGTTCGCGGAGTGGTGCACTCTGGTTGCTGAGTGGTGTGAATTGGTTGTGGAGTGGTGCAAATGGGTTCCGGAGTGGTGCAAACTAGTTCCGGAGTGGTTCGAATTGGTTGTGGAGTGCTGCCAACAGGTTGAAGAGTGGTGTAAATCGGTTGCGGAGTGGTGTGAACTGGTTGCGGAGTGGTGCGAACTGGTTGCGGAGTGGTGCGAACTGGTTGCGGAGTGGTGCAAACTGGTTGTGGAGTTGTGCAAACTGGTTGCGGAGTGGTGTGAACGGGTTGCGAGGTGGTGCAAACTTGTTGCGGAGTGGTGTAAACTGGTTGCAGAGTGGTGGCAACTGGTTGCGGAGTGGTGTGAACTGGTTGCAGAGTGGTGCGAACTGGTTGCGGAGTGGTGCAAACAGGTTGCAGAGTGGTGCGAGTTGGTTACGGAGTGGTGCGAACGGGTTATGGAGTGGTGCGAACGGGTTATGGAGTGGTGCGAACGGGTTGAGGAGTGGTACGAACTGGTTGAGGAGTGGTGGGAACTGGTTGAGGAAAGGTGTGAACTGGTTGCGGAGTCGTGGAAACTGGTTGCGGAGTGGTGCGATCTGGTTGCGGAGTGGTGCAAACTGGTTGCTTAGTGGTGCGAATTGGTTTCGGAGTGCTGCGAACTTGTTGCGGATCGGTACAAACTGGTTGCAGAGTGGTGCGAACCGGTTGCGGAGTGGTGCGAACTGGTTTCCGTGTGGTACGAACTGGT
>SZWC01007246.1:90991-104633 GCA_023375785.1 Penium margaritaceum | reverse complement strand
GTGGTGCGAACTGGTTGCGGAGTGGTGCGAGCTGGTTGCGGAGTGGTGCGAACTGGTTGCGAAGTGGTGCGAACTGGTTGCGGAGTGGTGCGGACTGGTTGCGGAGTGGTGCGAACTGGTTGCAGAGTGGTGCGAACTGGTTGCGGAGTGGTGCAAACAGGTTGCGGAGTGGTGCGAACTGGATGGGGAGTGGTGGAAACATGTTGCGGAGTGGTGCGAACTGGGTTCGGAGTGGTGCGAACTGGTTGCGGACTGGTGCAAACTGGTTGCGGAGTGGTGCGGACTGGTTGCGGAGTGGTCCGAACTGGTTGCGGAGTGGTGCGAACTTGTTGCGGAGTGGTGCGAACTGGTTGCGGAAGAGTGCGAACCGGTCGTGGAGTGCTGCGAACTGGTTGCGGAGTGGTGTGAAGAGGTGCAAGGTGGTGGGAACTGGTTGCGGAGTGGTGCGAACTGGTTGCAGAGTGGTGCCAACTGGTTGAGGAGTTGTGCGAACTGGTTGCGGAGTGGTGCAAACTGGTTGCGGAGTGGTGGGAACTGGTTGAGGAATGGTGCAAACTGGTTGCGGAGTGGTGCGATCTGGTTGCGGAGTGGTGCGAATTGGGTACGGAGTGGTGCGACCTGGATGCGGAGTGGTGAGAACGGGTTGTGGAGTGGTGCGAACGTGTAGCGGAGTGGTGCGAATGGGTTTCGGAGTTGTGCGAACTGTGTGCGGAGTGGTGCGAACTGGATGAGGAGTGGTGTGAACTGGTTGCAGAGTGGTAAGAACAGGTTGCGGAGTGGTGCGAATTGGTTTCGGAGTGGTGCAAAGTGGTTGCAGAGTGGTGCAAATAGGTTGCAGAGTGGTGCGAATTGGTTACGGAGTGGTGCAAACTAGATGCGGATTGGTGCGAACGGGTTATGGAGTGGTGCGAACGGGTTGCGGAGTGGTACGAACTGGTTGCGGAGTGGTGCAAACTGGTTGCGGAGTGGTGGGAACTGGTTGAGGAATGGTGCAAACTGGTTGCGGAGTGGTGCGATCTGGTTGCGGAGTGTTGCGAACTGGTTGCTTAGTGGTGCGAACTGGTTTCGGAGTGCTGCGAACTTGTTGCGGATTGGTACAAACTGGTTGCAGAGTGGTGCGAACCGGTTGCAGAGTGGTGCGAACTGGTTGTCGTGTGGTACGAACTCGTTGCAGAGTGGTGTGAACTGGTTTTGAAGTGGTGCAACCTGGTTGCGTAGTGGTGCGAACTGGTTGCGGAGTGCTGCGAACTTGTTGCGGAGTGGTGCAAACTCGTTGCAGAGTGGTGCGAACTGGTTGCGGAGTGGTGCGAACTGGTTGCGGTATGGTGCAAACTGGTTGCGGAGTGGTGCGAACTGGTTGCGGAGTGGTGCGAACAGGTTGCGGAGTGGTGTGAACTGGTTGGAGTGTGCTGCCAACTGGTTGCGGAGTCGTGGGAACTGGTTGCAGAGTGGTGCGAAATGGTTGCGGAGTGGTGTGAACTGGTTGCGGAGTGGTGCGAACGGGTTGTGGAGTGGTGCAAACCGGCTGCGGAGTGGTGCGAAC
Source organism: Penium margaritaceum (assembly GCA_023375785.1). Taxonomy (NCBI): domain Eukaryota; kingdom Viridiplantae; phylum Streptophyta; class Zygnematophyceae; order Desmidiales; family Peniaceae; genus Penium; species Penium margaritaceum. The sequence continues at coordinate 103,090 of SZWC01007246.1, read as the reverse complement.
TGGCTGCGGATGTTGCGAACTGGTTGCGGAGTGGTGGGAACTGGTTGCAGAATGGTGCGAACTGGTTGCAGAGTGATGCGAACTGGTTGCGGAGTGGTGCGAACCGGTTGCGGAGTGCTGCGAACTGTATGCGGAGTGGTGCGAACTCGTTGCGGAGTGGCGAGAACTGGTTGCGGGGTGGCGCCAACTGGTTGCGGAATGGTGCGAACTGGTTGAGGAGTGGTCTAACTCGTTACGGAGTGGTGTGAACTGGTTGCAGAGTGGTGCCAACTGGTTGCAGAGTGGTGCAAACTGGTTGCGGAGTGGTGCGAACTGGTTGCGGAGTGGTGCGAACTGGTTGCGGAGTGGTGCGAACTCATTGCGGAGTGGTGCAAACTGGTTGCAGAGTGGTGCGAACTGGTTGCAGAGTGGTGCGAACTGGTTGCAGAGTGGTGCGAACTGGTTGCAGAGTGGTGCGAACTGGTTGCAGAGTGGTGCGAACTGGTTGCAGAGTGGTGCGAACTGGTTGCAGAGTGGTGCGAACTGGTTGCAGAGTGGTGCGAACTGGTTGCAGAGTGGTGCGAACTGGTTGCAGAGTGGTGCGAACTGGTTGCAGAGTGGTGCGAACTGGTTGCAGAGTGGTGCGAACTGGTTGCAGAGTGGTGCGAACTGGTTGCAGAGTGGTGCGAACAGGTTGCGGAGTGGTGCGAACTGGTTGCGGAGCGGTGCGAACTGGTTGCGGAGTGGTGCGAACTCATTGCGGAGTGGTGCAAACTGGTTGCGGATTGGTGCAAACTGGTTGCGGAGTGGTACGAACTGGTTGCGGAGTGGTGCGAACTGGTTGCGGAACAGTGCGAACTGGTCGCGGAGTGGTGCGAACTGGTTGAGGAGTGGTGTGAAGTGGTGCAAGGTGGTGGGAACTGGTTGCAGAGTGGTGCGAACTGGTTGCAGAGTGGTGCCGACTGGTTGCGGAGTTGTGCGAACTGGTTGCGGAGTGGTGCGAACAAGATGCAGAATGGTGCGAACAGGTTGCGGAGTGGTGCGAATTGGGTTCGGAGTGGTGCGACCTGGATGCGGAGTGGTGCGAACGGGTTGTGGAGTGGTGCGAACGTGTAGCGGAGTGGTGCGAACTGGTTGCGGAGTTGTGCAAATTGTGTGCAGAGTGGTGCAAACTGAATGAGGAGTGGTGTGAACTGGTTGCGGAGTCGTAAGAACAGGTTGCGGAGTGGTGCGAATTGGTTGCGGAGTGGTGCAAACTGGTTGCGGAGTGGTTCAAACTGTTGCGGAGTGGTGCGAACTGGATGCGGAGTGGTGCAAACTGGTTGCGGAGTGGTGCGAACTCGTTGCGGAGTGGTGCGAACTGGTTGTGGAATGGTGCGAACTGGTCGCGGAGTGGTGCGAACTGGTTGAGGAGTGGTGTGAAGTGGTGCAAGGTGGTGGGAACTGGTTGCAGAGTGGTGCGAACTGGTTGGAGAGTGGTGCAAACTGGTTGCGGAGTTGTGCAAACTGGTTGCGGAGGGGTGCGAACTGGTTGCGGAGAGGTGCGAACAGGTTGCGGAGTGGTGGGAACTGGTTGCGGAGTGGTGCGAACTCGTTGCGGAGTGGTGCGAACTGGTTGTGGAATGGTGCGAACTGGTCGCGGAGTGGTGCGAACTGGTTGAGGAGTGGTGTGAAGTGGTGCAAGGTGGTGGGAACTGGTTGCAGAGTGGTGCGAACTGGTTGGAGAGTGGTGCAAACTGGTTGCGGAGTTGTGCAAACTGGTTGCGGAGGGGTGCGAACTGGTTGCGGAGAGGTGCGAACAGGTTGCGGAGTGGTGGGAACTGGTTGCGGAGTGGTGCGAACTCGTTGCGGAGTGGTGCGAACTGGTTGTGGAATGGTGCGAACTGGTCGCGGAGTGGTGCGAACTGGTTGAGGAGTGGTGTGAAGTGGTGCAAGGTGGTGGGAACTGGTTGCAGAGTGGTGCGAACTGGTTGGAGAGTGGTGCAAACTGGTTGCGGAGTTGTGCAAACTGGTTGCGGAGGGGTGCGAACTGGTTGCGGAGAGGTGCGAACAGGTTGCGGAGTGGTGGGAACTGGTTGCGGAGTGGTGCGAACTCGTTGCGGAGTGGTGCGAACTGGTTGTGGAATGGTGCGAACTGGTCGCGGAGTGGTGCGAACTGGTTGAGGAGTGGTGTGAAGTGGTGCAAGGTGGTGGGAACTGGTTGCAGAGTGGTGCGAACTGGTTGGAGAGTGGTGCAAACTGGTTGCGGAGTTGTGCAAACTGGTTGCGGAGGGGTGCGAACTGGTTGCGGAGAGGTGCGAACAGGTTGCGGAGTGGTGGGAACTGGTTGCGGAGTGGTGCGAACTCGTTGCGGAGTGGTGCGAACTGGTTGTGGAATGGTGCGAACTGGTCGCGGAGTGGTGCGAACTGGTTGAGGAGTGGTGTGAAGTGGTGCAAGGTGGTGGGAACTGGTTGCAGAGTGGTGCGAACTGGTTGGAGAGTGGTGCAAACTGGTTGCGGAGTTGTGCAAACTGGTTGCGGAGGGGTGCGAACTGGTTGCGGAGAGGTGCGAACAGGTTGCGGAGTGGTGGGAACTGGTTGCGGAGTGGTGCGAACTCGTTGCGGAGTGGTGCGAACTGGTTGTGGAATGGTGCGAACTGGTCGCGGAGTGGTGCGAACTGGTTGAGGAGTGGTGTGAAGTGGTGCAAGGTGGTGGGAACTGGTTGCAGAGTGGTGCGAACTGGTTGGAGAGTGGTGCAAACTGGTTGCGGAGTTGTGCAAACTGGTTGCGGAGGGGTGCGAACTGGTTGCGGAGAGGTGCGAACAGGTTGCGGAGTGGTGGGAACTGGTTGCGGAGTGGTGCGAACTCGTTGCGGAGTGGTGCGAACTGGTTGTGGAATGGTGCGAACTGGTCGCGGAGTGGTGCGAACTGGTTGAGGAGTGGTGTGAAGTGGTGCAAGGTGGTGGGAACTGGTTGCAGAGTGGTGCGAACTGGTTGGAGAGTGGTGCAAACTGGTTGCGGAGTTGTGCAAACTGGTTGCGGAGGGGTGCGAACTGGTTGCGGAGAGGTGCGAACAGGTTGCGGAGTGGTGGGAACTGGTTGCGGAGTGGTGCGAACTCGTTGCGGAGTGGTGCGAACTGGTTGTGGAATGGTGCGAACTGGTCGCGGAGTGGTGCGAACTGGTTGAGGAGTGGTGTGAAGTGGTGCAAGGTGGTGGGAACTGGTTGCAGAGTGGTGCGAACTGGTTGGAGAGTGGTGCAAACTGGTTGCGGAGTTGTGCAAACTGGTTGCGGAGGGGTGCGAACTGGTTGCGGAGAGGTGCGAACAGGTTGCGGAGTGGTGGGAACTGGTTGCGGAGTGGTGCGAACTCGTTGCGGAGTGGTGCGAACTGGTTGTGGAATGGTGCGAACTGGTCGCGGAGTGGTGCGAACTGGTTGAGGAGTGGTGTGAAGTGGTGCAAGGTGGTGGGAACTGGTTGCAGAGTGGTGCGAACTGGTTGGAGAGTGGTGCAAACTGGTTGCGGAGTTGTGCAAACTGGTTGCGGAGGGGTGCGAACTGGTTGCGGAGAGGTGCGAACAGGTTGCGGAGTGGTGGGAACTGGTTGCGGAGTGGTGCGAACTCGTTGCGGAGTGGTGCGAACTGGTTGTGGAATGGTGCGAACTGGTCGCGGAGTGGTGCGAACTGGTTGAGGAGTGGTGTGAAGTGGTGCAAGGTGGTGGGAACTGGTTGCAGAGTGGTGCGAACTGGTTGGAGAGTGGTGCAAACTGGTTGCGGAGTTGTGCAAACTGGTTGCGGAGGGGTGCGAACTGGTTGCGGAGAGGTGCGAACAGGTTGCGGAGTGGTGGGAACTGGTTGCGGAGTGGTGCGAACTCGTTGCGGAGTGGTGCGAACTGGTTGTGGAATGGTGCGAACTGGTCGCGGAGTGGTGCGAACTGGTTGAGGAGTGGTGTGAAGTGGTGCAAGGTGGTGGGAACTGGTTGCAGAGTGGTGCGAACTGGTTGGAGAGTGGTGCAAACTGGTTGCGGAGTTGTGCAAACTGGTTGCGGAGGGGTGCGAACTGGTTGCGGAGAGGTGCGAACAGGTTGCGGAGTGGTGGGAACTGGTTGCGGAGTGGTGCGAACTCGTTGCGGAGTGGTGCGAACTGGTTGCAGAATGGTGCGAACTGGTTGCCGAGTGGTGCGAACTGGTTGCAGAGTGCTGCGAACGGGTTGCGGAGTGGTGCGAATGGGTTGCGGAGTGGTGCGAACTGGTTTCGGAGTGGTGCGAACTGGTTGTGGAGTGGTGCGAAGTGGTTGCGGAGTGGTGCAAACAGGTTGCGGAGTGGTGCAAACTGGTCTCGGAGTGGTGCGAGCTGGTTGCGGAGTGGTGCGAACTGGTTGCGGGGTGGTGCGAACTGGTTGCGGAATGGTGGCAACTGTTTGCGGAGTGGTCACAACTGGTTGTGGAGTGGTGCAAACTGGTTGCGGAGAGGTGCAAACTGGTTCCGGAGTGGTGCAAACTGGTTGCGGATTGGTGCAAACTGGTTGCGAGTGGTGCAAACTGGTTGTGGAGTAGTGCAAACTGGTTGTGGATTGGTTGCGGAGTGGTACGAACTGGTTGCGGAGTGGTGCGAACTGGTTGAGGAGAGGTTGGAAGAGGTTGCTGAGTGGTGCGAATTGGTTGCGGAGTGGTGCGAACGGGTTGTGGAGTGGTGCGAACGTGTTGCAGAGTGGTGCGAACTGGTTGCGGAGTTGTGCGAACTGTGTGCGGAGTCGTGCGAACTGGATGAGGAGTGGTGTGAACTGGTTGCGGAGTTGTAAGAACAAGTTGCGGAGTGGTGCGAATTGGTTGCGGAGTGGTGCAAACTGGTTGCGGAGTGGTGCAAACTGTTTGTGGAGTGGTGCGAACTGGTTGCGGAGTGGTGCGAACTGGTTGCAGAGTGGTGCGAACTGGTTGCAGAGTGGTGCGAACAGGTTGCAGAGTGGTGCGAACTGGTTGCAGAGTGGTGCGAACAGGTTGCAGAGTGGTGCGAACTGGTTGCAGAGTGGTGCGAACAGGTTGCAGAGTGGTGCGAACTGGTTGCAGAGTGGTGCGAACAGGTTGCAGAGTGGTGCGAACTGGTTGCAGAGTGGTGCGAACAGGTTGCAGAGTGGTGCGAACTGGTTGCAGAGTGGTGCGAACAGGTTGCGGAGTGGTGCGAACTGGTTGCGGAGAGGTGCGAAGAGGTTGCTGAGTGGTGCGAATTGGCTGCGGAGTGGTGCGAACGGGTTGTGGAGTGGTGCGAACGTGTTGCGGAGTGGTGCGAAAAGGTTGCGGAGTGGTGCGAACTGGTTGCAGAGTGGTGCGAACAGGTTGCAGAGTGGTGCAAATTGGTTGCGGAGTGGTGCGAACATGTTGCAGAGTGGTGCAAACTGGTTGCAGGGTGGTGCGAACTGGTTGCAGAGTGGTGCGAACAGGTTGGGGACTGGTGCAAAATGGTTGCGGAGTGGTGCAAACTGGTTGCGCAATGGTGCAAACGGCTTGCGGAATGGTGCGAACATGTTGCGGAGTGGTGTGAACTGGTTATGGAGTGGTGTAAACTGGATGCGGTGTGGTGCGGACTGGATGCGGAGTGGTGGGAACTGGTTGTGGAGTGGTGCGAATTGATTGCGGAGTGGTGCAAACTAGTTGTGGACTGGTACGAAGTGGTTGCAGATTGGTGCAACTGGTTGCGTAGTGGTGCGAACTTGTTGTGGAGTGGTGCAAGCTGGTTGCAAACTGGTGCGAACCGGTTGCGGGGTGGTGCAAACTGGTTGCCATGTCGTACGAACTGGTTGAAGAGTGGTGCGAACTGGTTTCGGAGTGGTGGGAACTGGTTGCGGTGTGCTGCAAACGTGTTGCGGAGTGGTGCAAACTGGTTGCAGGGTGGTGCGAAATGGTTGCGGAGTGGTGCGAACTGGTTGCAGAGTGGTGCAAACTGGTTGCGGAGTGGTGCAAACAGATTGCGGAGTGGTGCGAAATGGTTGCAGAGTGGTGCGCACTGGTTGCTGAGTGGTGCGAACTGGTTGTGGAGTGGTGCGAACTGGTTACGGAGTGGTGCGAACTGGTTCGGGAGTGGTGCAAACTGTATGCGAAGTGGTGCGAACTGGGTGTGGAGTGGTGCGAACTGGTTGTGGAGTGGTGCAAACTGGTTGCATAATGTGGCGAACTGGTTGCGGAGTGGTGCGAACGGGTTGCGGAGTGGTGCGAACTGGTTGCGGAGTGCTGCGAACTGGTTGCGGAGTGGTGCGAACGGGTTGCGGAGTGGTGCGAACTGGTTGCGGAGTGCTGCGAACTGGTTGCGGAATGGTGCGAACTGGTTGTGGAGTGGCGAGAACTGGTTGCGGTGTGGCATGAACTGGTTGCAGAGTGGTGCGAACTGGTTGTGGAGTGGTCTTACAGGTTACAGAGTGGCGGGAACTGGTTGCAGAGTGGTGCGAACTGGTTGCAGAGTGGTGCGAACTGGTTGCGGAGTTATGTGAACTGGTTGCGGAGTGGTGTGAACAGGTTGTAGAGTGTAGCCAACGAGTTGCTAAGTGGTGCAAACTGGTTGCGGAGTGGTACCAACTGGTTGCGGAGGGGTGCGAACTGGTTGCGGAGTCGTGCGAATTGGTTGCGGAGTGGTGCAAATTGGTTTCGGAGTGGTGCGAACTGGTTGCGGAGTGGTGCGAACTGGTTGCGGAGGGGTGCGAACTGGTTGCGGAGTCGTGCGAATTGGTTGCGGAGTGGTGCAAATTGGTTTCGGAGTGGTGCGAACTGGTTGCGGAGTGGTGCCAACTGGTTGCGGAGTGCTCAAAATGGTTGTGGAATAGTGTAAACAGGTTGCGGAGTGGTGCGAACTGGTTGCGGAGTGGTGTGAACTAGTTGTGGAGTGGTGCAAACGGGTCGTGGAATGGTGCGAACAGGGTGCGGAGTGGTGCGAACTGGTTGTGTAGTGGTGCGAACAGGTTGCGTAGTGGTGCAAACTGGTTGCAGAGTGGTTCAAACTGGTTGGGGAGTGGTGCAAGCCGGTTGCGGAATGGTGCGAACTGGTTGCGGAGTGGTGCGAACCGGTTGCAGAGTTGTGCAAACTGGTTGCGAAGTGGTACAAACTGGTTGAAGAGTGGTGCGAACTGGTTGCGGAGTGTTGCGAACTGGTTGCGGAGTGGTAAGAACTGGTTGTGGAATGGTGCGAACTGGTCCCGGAGTGGTACAAACTGGTTGCGGATTGGTGCGAACTGGTGCGGAGTGGTGCGAACTGGTTGCGGAGTGGTGCAAACTGGTTGCAGAGTGGTGCGAACTGGTTGCGGAGTGGTGCGAACTGGTTGCAGAGTGGTTTGAACTGCTTGCAGAGTGATGCGAACTGGTTGCGGACTGGTGCAAACTTGTTGCGGAGTGGTGTAAACTGGTTGCGGAGTGGTGCGAACAGGTTGCGGAGTGGTGCGAATTGGTTACAGAGTGGTTTGAACTGGATGCGCAGTAGTTTAAACTGATTGCGGAGTGGTGTAAACTTGTTGTGAAGTGGTGCGAACTGGTCGCGGAGTGGTGCGAACTGGTTGCAGAGTGGTGCGAACTGGTTACGGAGTAATTCAAACAGGTTGCAGAGTGGTGCGAACAGGTTGCAGAGTGGTGCAAATTGGTTGGGGAGTGGTGCGAACGGGTTGCGGAGTGCTGCAAACTGGTTGTGGAGTGGTGCAAACTGGTTGCGGAGGGGTGCAAACAGGTTGCGGAGTGGTGCGAACTAGTTGTGGAATGGTGCCAACTGGTTGCGGAGTGGTGCAAACTGGTTGCGGAGTGGAGCGAATTGGTTGCAGAGTGGTGCGAACTGGTTACGGAGTGGTGCTAACTGATTGCGGAGTGGTTCGAACTGGTTGCGGAGTGGTGCGAACTGGTTGCGGAGTTGTGCAAACTGGTTGGAGAGTGATGCGAACTGGTTGCGGAGTGGTGCGTACTGGTTGCGGAGTGGTGCGAACTGCTCGCAGAGTGGTGCGAACTGGTTGCAGACTGGTGCGAACTGGTTGCGGAGTGATGCGAACGGGTTGCCGAGTGATGCGAACTGGTTGCGGAGTGGTGCGTACTGGTTGCGGAGTGGTGCGAACTGCTCGCAGAGTGGTGCGAACTGGTTGCAGACTGGTGCGAACTGGTTGCGGAGTGATGCGAACGGGTTGCCGAGTGATGCGAACTGGTTGCGGAGTGGTGCGTACTGGTTGCGGAGTGGTGCGAACTGCTCGCAGAGTGGTGCGAACTGGTTGCAGACTGGTGCGAACTGGTTGCGGAGTGATGCGAACGGGTTGCCGAGTGATGCGAACTGGTTGCGGAGTGGTGCGTACTGGTTGCGGAGTGGTGCGAACTGCTCGCAGAGTGGTGCGAACTGGTTGCAGACTGGTGCGAACTGGTTGCGGAGTGATGCGAACGGGTTGCCGAGTGATGCGAACTGGTTGCGGAGTGGTGCGTACTGGTTGCGGAGTGGTGCGAACTGCTCGCAGAGTGGTGCGAACTGGTTGCAGACTGGTGCGAACTGGTTGCGGAGTGATGCGAACGGGTTGCCGAGTGATGCGAACTGGTTGCGGAGTGGTGCGTACTGGTTGCGGAGTGGTGCGAACTGCTCGCAGAGTGGTGCGAACTGGTTGCAGACTGGTGCGAACTGGTTGCGGAGTGATGCGAACGGGTTGCCGAGTGATGCGAACTGGTTGCGGAGTGGTGCGTACTGGTTGCGGAGTGGTGCGAACTGCTCGCAGAGTGGTGCGAACTGGTTGCAGACTGGTGCGAACTGGTTGCGGAATGGTGCGAACTGGTTGCGGATTCGTGCGACCTGGTTCCGGAGTGGTGCGAACTGGTTGCGGAGTGTTGCCAACTGGTTGCGGAGTGGTGCAAACTGGTTGCTGAGTGGTGCCAACTGGTTGTGGAGTGGTGCGAACTGGTTGCGGAGTGGAGCGTACAGGTTGTGGAGTTGAGCAAACAGGTTGCGGAATGGTGCGAACAGGGTGCGGAGTGGTGTGGAATGGGTTCAGAGTGGTGTGAACTGGTTGTAGAGTGATGCGAACTGGTTGCGGATTGGTGCAAACTGGTTGCGGAGTGGTGCGAACTGGTTGCGGAGTGGTGCGAACAGGTTGCGGAGTGGTGCAAACAGGTTGCGGAGTGATGCGAATTGGTTGGGGAGTGGTGCGAACAGGTTGCGGAGTGCTGCAAACTGGTTGCGAAGTGGTGCCAAGTGGTTGCGGAGGGGTGCAAACAGGTTATGGAGTGGTGCGAACTGGTTGCGGAATGGTGCGAACTGGTTGCGGAGTGGTGCGAACAGGTTGCAGAGTGGTGCAAACTGGTTACGGAGTGGTCTGAACTGGATGCAGGTGGTGCGAACTGGTTGCGGACTGGTGGGAAGTGGTTGCGGAGAGGTGCAAACTGGTTGCCGAGTGGTGCAAACTGGTTGCGGATTGGTGCCAACTGGTTGCGGAGTTGTGCGAACTGATTGCAGAGTGGTGCGAACTCGATGCAGAGTGGTGCGAACTGGTTGCCGAGTGGTGCGAAATAGTTGCGGAGTGGTGTGAACTGGTTGCGGTGTGGTGCAAACTGGTTGCGTAGTGCTGTGAACTGGTTGCGGAGTGGTACGAGCTGCTTGCCGAGTAGTGTGAACAGGTTGCCGGGGGGGGGGTCAACTGGATGCGGAGTAATGCAAACTGGTTGCGGAGTGGTGGGAACTGGTTGCGGAGTGGTGCAAACTGGTTGCGGAGTGGTACGATCTGGCTGCGGAGTGGTGCGAACTGGTTGCGTAGTGGTGCGAACCGGTTGCGGAGTGCTGCAAACATGTTGCGGAGTGGTGCAAAATGGTCGCACAGTGGTGCGAACGGGTTGCGGCGTGGTGCGAACTGGTTGCCATGTGGTGCGAACTGGTTGCAGAGTGGTGCAAACTGGTTGCGGAGTGGTGCCAACTGGTTGCGTAGTGGTGCGAACTGGTTCCTGAGTGCTGCAATCTTGTTGCGGAGTGGTGCGAACTAGTTGTGGAGTGGTGCGAACTGGTTGAAGAGTGGTGCAAAATGGTTGGAGAGTGGTGCGAACTGGTTGCGGAGTGGTGCCAACTGGTTGCGTAGTGGTGCGAACTGGTTCCTGAGTGCTGCAATCTTGTTGCGGAGTGGTGCGAACTAGTTGTGGAGTGGTGCGAACTGGTTGAAGAGTGGTGCAAAATGGTTGGAGAGTGGTGCGAACTGGTTGCAGGGTGGTGCCAACTGGTTGCGGAGTGGTGCGAACTGGTTGTGGAGTGGTGCCAACTGGTTGCGGAGTGGTGCGAACTGGTTGCGAAGTGGTGCGAACAGGTTGTGGAGTTTTGCAAACAGGTTGCGGAATGGTGCGAACAGGTTGCGGAATGGTGCAAACGGTTGCAGAGTGGTGTGAACTGGTTGCAGAGTGATGCGAACAGGTTGTGGATTGGTACAAACTGGTTGCGGAGTTGTCCGAACTGGTTGCAGAGTAGTGTGAACAGGTTGCGGAGTGGTGCAAATTTGATACAGAGTGGTGCGAATTGGAAGCGGAGTGGTGCGAACTGGTTGCCGAGTGGTGTGAACTTGTTGCGGAGTGGTGCAAACTGGTTGCGGAGTGGTGCGAACTGGTTGCGGAGTGGTGCGAACTGGTTGCGGAGTGGTGCAAACTGGTTGCGGAGTGGTGCGAACAGATTGCGGAGTGATGCGAATTGGCTGGGGAGTGGTGTGAACGGGTTGCGGAGTGCTGCAAACTGGTTGAGGAATGGTGCGAACTGGTTGCGGAGTGGTGCGAACAGGTTGCAGAGTGGTGCGAACTGGTTACGGAGTGGTATGAACTGGATGCGGAGTTGTGTGAACTGGTTGCAGAGTGGTGGGAAGTGGTTGCGGAGTGGTGCGAACTGGTTGCCGAGTGGTTCAAACTGGTTGTGGAGTGGTGCAAACTGGTTGTGGAGTGGTGCCAACTGGTTGCGGAGTGGTGCGAACCGGTTGCGGAGTGGTGCAAACTGGATGCAGAGTAGTGCGAACTGGTTGCAGATTGGTTCAAACTGGTTCCGGAGTGGTGCGAACTGGTTGTGGAGTGGTGCATACAAGTTGCCGAGTGGTGCGAATTGGTTATAGAGTGGTACGAACTGGATGCGGAGTGGTGCGAACTGGTTGCGGAGTGGTTCAAACATGTTGCGGAGTGGTGCAAACTGGTTGCGGAGTGTTGCGAACTGGTTGCGGAGTGGTGCGAATGGGTTTCAGAGTGATGCAAACCGGTCCGAACTGGTTGCGGAGTGGTGGAAAGTGGTTGCGGACTGGTGCAAACTGGTTGCCGATTGGTTCAAACTGGTTGTGGAGTGGTGCAAACTGGTTGTGGAGTGGTGCCAACTGGTTGCGGAGTGGTGCGAACTGGTTGCCGAGTGGTGTGAACTTGTTGCGGAGTGGTGTGAACTCGTTGCGGTGTGGTGCGAACTGAATACGGAGTAGTTTGAACTGGTTGCGAAGTGGTGCGAAGTGCTTGCGGAGTGGTGTGAACAGGTTGCTAAGTGGTGCCAACTGGATGCGGAGTGGTGCAAACTGGTTGCGGAGTAGTGGGAACTGGTTGCGGAGTGGTGCGAACTGGTTGCCGAGTGGTGCAAACTGGTTGCGGAGTGGTAGGAACTGGCTCCGGAGTGGTCCGAACTGGTTGCGTAGTGGTGCGAACTGGTTGCCGAGTGCTGCAAAACTTGTTGCGGAGTGGTGCAAACCGGTTGCATAGTGGTGCGAACCGGTTGCAGAGTGGTGCGAACTGGTTGCCATGTGGTGCGAACTGGTTGCAGAGTGGTGCAAACTGGTTGCGGAAAGGTGCGAACTGGTTGCATAGTGGTGCGAACTGGATCCTGTGTGCTGCAAACGTGTTGCGGAGTGGTGCAAACTGGTTGCAGAGTGGTGCCAACTGGTTGTGGTGTGGTGCGAACTGGTTGCGGAGTGGTGCGAACTAGTTGTGGAGTGGTGCGAACTGGTTGCAGAATGGTGCGAACAGGTTACGGAGTGGTGCAAACTGGTTGCGGAGTGGTGTGAACTGGTTGCAGAATGTTGCAAACTGGTTGCGGAGTGGTGCGAGCTGGTTGCGGAGTGGTGCGAACTGGTTGCGGAGTGGTGCAAACTGGTTGCGGAGTGGTGCGAACTGGTTGTGGAGTGGTGCGAACTGGTTGCGGAGTGGTGCGAACT